>DWMZ01006258.1:0-10418 GCA_018249855.1 Eueides tales michaeli | reverse complement strand
AACGATCTTGGGTTTAATTTTCACTTAAGGGAATGAAATATTTTGTTGTGTGATGTTAAGTAAGGCCAGTCAACAAGAAATGAAAAATTGAGCATAATCTGGAGAACAGAGTGTCTATATTAATTCTAAAACACTCCCAAAGAGTTAACATAATAGTAAGTGAATTCCAATACTAGTTACTAAAACGCGGATAGATTTTGTGTTCCATCCTCAATCAAGAAAATGGAACATTTAATATTTTGTAGTTAAATATTTAATACTTTAATTTCTTGGCTCTGGTATTATTACAAACAGGTAAAACGCGGCGTTGAGTTTCACAACTCAACAAACAATGCCTCAAACTTGGCGGAAAGGGGGGAACGGAACGGAGTGTCTTAACACTTGGTTCCCAAATACCCTCTGTCTACTCTGCAATTAAAAAAAAAATAAATAGAGAAATCGACATCCAATCATAGTACATCAGTAGCAATAAGTCAGGGTTATACATGAAACTCACTACTTCTACCTCAGTGTTGAGTTTAACCACTATACTATACGTTACTTAATGCATTTTCTCAGAATCCTTCGTCAAAAAGTCAACTTTTAGGTTTCATACAATTCTGTATAGGTTACTTTGTTGGAAATAGTAAATATATCAATCGAAGTCAATTGCTTTTTAGGTTCAGATAGTTCAACGAGCTTTCAGAGGCACTTGGCGTTGGGAATTGCGGTACAACTCTTAAGTCTGACTTGTGTAAGTTTCACTCCACAACAACTTAGTACTAAGTTAAGGATTTTAAATGCTATATACACCTGCTAATAATTATACTAAAAATGACATATGCACATTTATTCTAATCTATATATGTAATAAATCTCCAATCTCTGTCTTAACATGAAAGATATATTAAGATTGAGACGTTTATTAATGTTTATTTTTCTGCTTGTCTTTGCATTTGTACGCACTAATCTCAGAAACGACTGAACAGATTTAAATGCAGGTTTCATGATTATATTTTGGAACCTTCCCTCAACATTGATTCTTGAGTTCAGCTGCTCAATTTGAATTCTTGATGCTGAAAGTAAGAACGGGGTTAACACTTAACACTAACTAGGTTTTTTTGCTTACCCTGCTGTATGTGAAAAACTAAGAAAAACATAAGAAATAAATAATACACTAAAGTTTTCGGGATTTAGAAATATTGTTAAACATCGTAATCCCTTGAGTAGTATACTCGTACATATACTATTTATATTCCATAGCTATTAAGAAAGTAAAACGCTAATAACGCAACATTTATTATTTGTGATACAAACAACGGGTGTCAGCGGACTATTTGTCTAAACGTCCATTTTCTTTAAATGTTTTGTGTTGATTTATGGTTGGAATACAAGGTCTGTCATGGCGCAGCAAGCTTGCTACTCTTAACGTCACGTCGGTTTGAAACCATTCGAGAAAATGAAATATTTATAGTTTGTTTTCAACGGAATGCATGACGTTGAGTTTTGCCACTCAACACCCAGTGCCCATAGAATTCAGTGGAAGTGACCTTATATTAGGTTCCCAGATTCCCTCCGTCTACCTTGCTACGTGCGGGGTACAGCATGAAGATAAAAAATAAATAAAGGAGAAATAATATTTTTATGTATTTGTACTACATTGTTGTCGGAGCAAACAGACAAAACAAAAAAAATAATATAATAAACATGTCTAATTAGTTATGTACTATAAAATAAAAATTAGATACAAAAGTAGCAGTAATATATGAAATATAAGAGTTCAAGTCCTTTCAAGAGTTGTTTAAAAAATCCAATGCAGTACTTTGTCTCATAATAATACTCCCCTGAGTGGCGATCAAACCCAAATTAACCGCTTGTCGAATCAGATACTATGGAGTCAATAAGTTCAATTTTCAAATAAAAGTAGTAGTACGAAAATGTATATTATCAGGCATAGTGGCGCAGCGACGCAAGCGTGGGTAAGCCCGAAAAGTTATGGGTTTGATCCCCACTTGAGGAAATGGGGTTTTTAATATTTTCAAATTAAATATTTGATGTTTTTATTTCTTCGCTCTGATAACTCGGCAAAACGCGGCGTTAAGATCTGCCACTTAACACGCAAGTAGAGAGCACGTAGAGAGTGGAACGGAGTGTCTTAACACTAGGTTCTTAAGTTCTCTCTGCCTACTGTGTTGAGCGCGGGATACAGCATGAAGTTGAGAATTAGTTATTTTCCTTTCCTATCCTACTATAGGTATGCAGAAAGAGTGTAAAACTAATAAAATTTCAAACAAATAGAATTCTTAGTGTCGTATAATATAACATAGTACTTTAAAGTATAAATAGAATAAAATACATAAAAATTTTTACTATTTTTAAAGTGTTATTCCACACTTAGGAAAGAAAAATACTAACAAAGCTGGAGTATTATTAGTATTTAGTACATAGTATTATTAGTATTTAGTACATAAAAATTGTTTAAATAGACATATCTATTTCTATATTTACATCCTATTGTATATTTTATTTAACATAATAACAAATATTCTTTATTATTATTTCTTTTTTGTAAATTTACACTAAACACTGTATAAATCAGGATATCCAGAGGGAACTTGGTATTAATAAATCCATTCTCGAATTTACACCCAATTCTTCATACATTTCCTATCGTGGTAGTGGGGATCGAACCCCTGACCGTGTTTTTAGAGACAACGTTGTAAATGAAAATATATTTATTTTTTCAAAATAAAAATAATCGGAAACATTTCAAAGCTGCTTGCAGTATCAAAGCTGTACACGTTTTAAAATAAAAACTGAAGTTACCGAAAAGCCTAAAAAAGGTTCCAGCGCTTTTTTTAAACCGACTAAATCCAGGTAGCAAAAAATAGCAGTTAGTTTTAAATAGAAATCACAACAATATGTAATATGTAAAAAAAAATGCTTTTAATGGCTCAGACAGAAAGTAAAATTTTCAATCAAACAATAATTAAATTTTACAATGAATATTATGGACCTGCCCGACTGCGGCATTGAATTTCGCCACTCAACACGAATTTTAAATGCATATGTGACATCATTTAACGCCGCGTTATATTTTTTTAAGGCATGGAATTAAAACTATTAAATAGTTGAATAAGGTAAAGAAAGCTTCAATCAGTACGTTTTGCTATTCTGACACTCCAGCTTTGTCCGAAAATAGAATCAAATATTTTATTCTTCCTTCTAATTTTCAATTCAGTAAATAAAGTGGAGTAAAATCGTTTTACTTTTAACAATAAAAACTAGTGAAAATTTCCAACTGAACGCTGTACTCCGCTAACGAGGCAACACATTGAAACCATTGTACGTTTCGATATTATGAATACGTATCGTAACGCTTCTGTTCTATCATCCAAAAATATTATAGTTTTGTAAAATATTGAAAGTTTCTATAAGTAAAAATGATATTTTTGTCGTTGTATTTGTCTGTGTTTTATATCTATATTTATATCTTTTTTATTTTGTATTATATTTATGAACTTGGTACTATAATCCGCCGGAAGCATTATGATCTTAATAAAAGCCAATGAGAGATAGTATGAACAACATTTTCATAAAAAATTTTAAATAGTGATGTGCCAGAGATTTGGATCTTTATAAGGATGTTTAATATACACGAATAGCGCATATTAAGTTTCAATCCTCTGATTGATAATAATAATTTAAAGCATCACAAAGTTTTTGAAATTACCTTATTTTATTGATATTTGAAATATTACCTACATAGTAAATTTATTCTTTGTACAATATATGCTTGCTATATAAAACTGCCAAATATTTGAATTAAGAGAACAAAAGAAGTAAATTACTACATACCTACCTTAAATCAGAGTATTTTTAAATGTATTGAAAATCTATTAGAAACATTATGTTACCATCTATCTTAAATACTCAAGATGTCACGGATACGAATACGGAGGCCGATGTATCTTCCGCTGCAGATACCCGAGTACAAGTCATAAACAATTAAGAAAGTATATGAACTCATATTTATTTTAAGCCTAATAGACATTGATTTGAAATCTCAAAATTACGCAAAGCTAGATATTTTACTTTCATTAGGGTAGTAATTTATAAATCTTAAGCTTTAACTTCAATTTTTTATATTACAAACTTATATTTTTTAAAGTTTTAAGTCTTGTGTTAACATTTTTTATTATTTACATATTGTTTCCTTTTCAAATTCACAAGATAACTCAAAACGTTAATTTCTGCACTTTTTTTAACTCTTTCTTTAATCCTTCCCTAAAGAGTCAGTAGGTCCTCCAGTATCGTAGATACTGTGTTTCTCTTTCTCTTTCTCTCTCTTTTTCAATCATTATGTTCAAAAGAAATTAAAATTGTCCAATAGAAATAACAGTGTTTACGTTTAGGCATCCCATTCCTATTTATAAATATAAATATAAATAAATATTTGTTCTTGTTCGCTAAAATAAAATTACACAATTTTATATGTTTCATATATTCCATGACGTCGCGTCAAATTATCCGCCGTCAAATATTGTGATGGGGATTTTTGCTGTTGTTTTATTTAAGTTAAGCTCTTAGAACTTATTTTAACTTTATCTATTTATGTTATGTTGAAAATTCTTATAATAATTTATATATATATATATATATATATATATATATATATATATATATATATATATATATATATATATATATGCAAAACGTCTAAGCGAAATGAAACATTAAATATTTAAATTAAAATATTAATTATTTCATTTCCTCGAGTGGGAATCGAACCCACCACCTGTCGGTTACAGTCACATGCTTGTGCGTCCGCACCATGATAGGCAACTTAGGCAGTTAATTATTTACCTTTATATATTTTTATTTTGAATCCTTACCATAGCGTCTACATAAAAAATTTCCATTCCCCGAAAAGGACTCGGATCTACAAATCATACATCACGCTGTATTTCGCACATAGCAGGCTAGTAGGGTAGGAAGAGGGAACCTGGGAACCTAGCGCTAAAACCGTTTCCATTAAGACACTTCCATTTTCCACTAATTGAGGCATTGCTTGTTGAGTGACGAGAATGAGAACAAGAATATTTAATAATTCTCTTCTAGTCTGTTGAAATCGAACCAACAGCTGTCACTCAAGTAAAATACTTAATCACGTTTACAGTCTGTACCCTAACGCCAGTTGAGGCCAGCCTCAACTTTTATAAAAAAAGTCTAATTTCAACTTTAAACAATGTTACAAATAATTAAATCAACCTCAAATGCACTTTGCACTTAACTTCCCATTTACTTCTCCTCAATTAGTGACTAACGAAAAAAAAATAAAGTACTTCACTACGTAAATTCTTAATTTACTCGAGAAGTTTGTAACTCGCCGCCAAATTTATATTTAATTTTATTGAATAGAAGTTAGACTCCTTTTTTCATTGCCAATGTATAGATTATTATACATTAAAGGGGAATTTCATTGAAAAAATAAAACAAATCGCGGCGTTGAGTTCTGCTACTCAATACGCTATACCTCAGATGAAAAGTAGGAAACGGAGCGGAGTGTCTCAGCTCTAGGTTCCGAGATTTACTCTTTGTATTCCCTGCCATGTGCTATACAGCGGGAAATTAAAAAGAAATATCTTTATGAATATTGTTTTCATATTTAATTTTATATACATTTTATATACTTTAATTTCATATACTTATAACAAATCTGTAACTGACCACTGTCTGTATATAAAAGATATATTAAGAAAATTTAAAACCTTTATTAATGTAATAAGGCCTATATGTCTGTTTGTCTGGGCGTTTGCACGCGCTAATCGCAGATACGGCTAGCAAGTTTTATTGCAGTTTTCACTATTATATTAGGCAACCTTTCTTCAACATTTAGTGTTCGTTTAATTTAAATGATAAATAAAAAAGTTGCATTAGCTTAAAATATTTATTACGACAAATTTGCTATAATCTTTTCATTAATTTAGCTAAAATTTTAGTTTTAATATATGGACGTCTTACGGCTGATAAAGTAATTCAAAACAAAATAATTATTTATAATTGAGATTAGTAAATAAAATAGTGTAATTCAATTAATTTTCTTTGCACTAAGTTCTCTCCACTTACGACGTTTGACGTTCCTTTATTATTTCATAAACGATATAATAAAACATTAAAATAAATTAAAAACTCAATAGTTGCCGAAATATAATGATTAGCCACTTCTGAGATTAGCGCGTACAAACACATAATCACACAGACAAATAGTCGTTTGTTCTTCGTTTTTTGGACGTCAAACAATTTACCACTAGTTCCCTAAAGTTACTGCCTCAGACCTGAGAAAAACCGGTGAAAGAAACTCAGCGGGACACATCTTTTTTTTTACCAAAGATTTACATCATATTATTATAATTGACAATGATACATTTGAAATAGCCTGGAGCCATTTTATTCCCAAGGCTTTTATTCCCAGACAATGTTATCATTTATAAAATCGTTAATTTGGTGATAACTTTTAACACACAAATGACTTTGCACAATTTTTTTAAAATTTTCCCTTAAAGAATCTTTGAGGTCTAATAAAAAGAAGGGTTTCACCACGTTCAATAAATTTTGTAACAAATCTGTAACTGACCACTGTCTGTACATAAAAGATATATTAAGAAAATCTAAAACCTTTATTAATGTAATAAGGTCTATATGTCTGTTTGTCTGGGCGCTTGCACGCTCTAATCGCAGATACGGCTAGCAAGTTTTATTGCAGTTTTCACTATTATATTAGGCGACCTTTCTTCAACATTTAGTGTTCGTTTAATTTAAATGATAAATAAAAAAGTTGCATTAGCTTAAAATATTTATTACGACAAATTTGCTATAATTTTTTCATTAATTTAGCTAAAATTTTAGTTTTTATATATAGACGTCTTACGGCTGACAAAGTAATTCAAAACAAAATAATTATATATAATTGAGATTAGTAAATAAAATAGTGTAATTCAATTAATTTTCTTTGCACTAAGTTCTCTCCACTTACGACGTTTGACGTTCCTTTATTATTTTATAAACGATATAATAAAACATTAAAATAAATTAAAAACTCAATAGTTGCCGAAATATAATAATTAGCCACTTCTGAGATTAGCGCGTACAAACACATAATCACACAGACAAATAGTCGTTTGTTCTTCGTTTTTTGGACGTCAAACAGTTTACCACTAGTTCCCTAAAGTTACTGCCTCAGACCTGAGAAGAAGCGGTGAAAGAAACTCAGCGGGACACATCTTTTTTTTTAACCAAAGATTTACATCATATTATTGTAATTGACAATGATACATTTGAAATAGCCTGGAGTCATTTTATTCCCAAGGCGTGTTATCATTTATAAAATCGTTAATTTGGTGATAACTTTTAACACACAAATGTCTTGCACAATTTTTTTAAAATTTTCCCTTAAAGAATCTATGAGGTCTAATAAAAAGAAGGGTTTCACCACGTTCAATAAATTTTGTAAATGCAGTACATAAATTCTACAACAACTTCGATGTTCCTACATTTGATAGCTTTTCATTTATATGAGCATTAATTTCTGTCCCCATTGTCAAATTTCTACTCTTTCTCTTATTCTGGTTTATAGGCATGCTAGTTCTTTTTGATAATCAATGAGTGAGAGGATGAGTTTTATTTTTCACTACATAAACTATTAATATTAGTAAAAATAAAATAATAAAAAAAACAACTTACCCCTGTAAATAAATTTTTCAACTGCAAACACTAGTTAATGTTAATATGTAGTATTTAATTTATTTGAATTGAACAATTTCACGGAGACGTCATTTTTTTTTCTTTTATTCAAATAATAATTGTTTAAACTGTCTACCCAGAAGTATCAGCTTTCTATATTTAATTCGACAAATGTATATACGCTTTTAATAAAGAAGAATTCCAGTTTTGCTCTAAGCTTCCTACTTTCCGTTTCTAAAAAAGCGATCGAACTCACAACCTTCGCGATCAAAGTCATGTGGTATCTCATTGCACTACAATAATCTAGTACATATACAAAGTATTTTTTTAAAATCTGTGGTGTTTAAATGTTGGCAGCGCTGTATTTAACAAGATTCTAAACGTTTTTGTGTAATCCCAATTTATGATTGGAGACAAACAACTGAGGCGTTAAGTTAAATTAATTAATTTATCCTGCTATTTGCAGTTTGGTACAGAAAACAAATTACAATATTTAAAATATATGATAACAGAATTTATGTTTTATATATTTATTATTAGTATATACATTTTTTATTGCACTTAATATATATGTAAAAGAAAATTCAGTAAGAAAAATGTTTACAATGACTATTTATGTATTTGGCAGTATTATTGCAAGAAATTATTTGTAAATTCTTCCAGTATTAGGCTTGTCGTGGCGCAGCGCCACACAAGCGTGTGACTGTATCCTAGGTTGTGGGTTCGATCCCTACTCTAGTAATTAAACTATTTAATATTGTCAAATGAAATATTACATATTTTCATTTTATTCGCTTCTTTCGGTAATATTTTCATTCTCTGGTAGCAAGACAATGCACCGCGTTGAGTTCCGCCACCAAATAAATTCAGCGGAAAGTGGAGAACTGAACGGAGTGTCTTAACAAAAGGTTACCAAGCTCCCTCTGCATACCCAGTTATTTGCGGGATACAACTTTAAAGTGAAATAAATATGTGTATAGCTTTAGACAATCAGATTTATTTAACTATACCGCTATAGCCTCAACGCTACCTCTTCATTGCTAGACATTTGAGCCATGGAACATGGAATATAGCGTGAAGTTAAAAAAAATAAAACTCAAAGTAAAGTACAAATACAAACATAATTTGTCAAAGAAAATTCTACCTACAAACTGGCCACTGGCCTGTGACGTCTAACAGATAGGGTAAAACGTGGAAATAGCTCATTTAAAATACAGCACTACACGTCTAAGCACGGAAGCGCAGTGTAAAGAGTTTCTTTCACGCTTTTTACACCCGCTACTACTAGAATGTACACTGACTGGTATTGTTGGTATAAAAGATTTTAATCTTAAGTTTAAAATTGTTATACCTAAGACGATTCCGGTTAGTTTTTTTAAGATTTTTCGCTCATATTTTATGTTTTATTATAGTAAGCTTTCAAAGGGTACTAGTTCATAAAACATTGTTATCTTATACATATTTGCTTTGTGTTTAGTGAAAATCATCGACATATTATTTTGAATAATTAAAAAAAATCTTGAAACAGCTTAACATATGTTTATGATTCAATTTTTAGAAAATTTTTGATCGTTTCATCCGTTTGAGAGCTATGATGTCACAGATAGGGTTAAAAACACGCTAGCCCCACGTACGTTAGACTTATGAAATCTCTTTTGTTTTATCGAAGATATGTAACTTTTAATTACAATTATTTACGCATAGGCAAAAAATTTAAAACATGGTGATTTGACAGTTAATATCCCCCACAAATAATGTTAAAAATATTTTTTACTGTTATTAAATTGTTATTCCATCCAAACTTAGGAATGAAAAGAAAGAAAAAGAAAGTTTTTCTTAATTAATATTAAAGTTATTTGTAAATGTTAATTAGCATGTAATTTAAATGCAAATAGGTAAAATATATTGAAATTAGTCCATGTAGTAGATTAGTTTGGAATATTCATTTGCATTTGAAAACATTTGTTCTAGTGTGTTTTTGCTTGTACTGAGTGCTTAATATGGCTTTGTTAATATTAATAACTAGCTGCTTCTCGCGACCTTGCCCGCGTAAATCTCGATTTATTCCATGAAAACCACCTGTACCTGTGTTTTTTAATACTTAATGATAAGTATGTTACATATTATTGGTATGTTATTTATTATTGCAAGTGTCGTTTTTGTAATAGAAAAATGACATAACTTTCACTGTAAAATTTAAAGCCGATCTGAGTATTAATAATATATAATCGTATATCAAGCCATATCTTCTCATAGTAGTTATCCATAGTAGTTTCCTATAGTGGTACTTAATGAATGGACTTATGTAAATTATAAAGACGTACAGTGTATTCAATAGATTTCAAAAGACTTTATTTGACTCTAAAGGTTCGGACTTTTTAAATAGCCTCACATTATAATTGACATTATTTAGAGATTTAGTTGCTACCCGCAATTATGTGAACATAAGCCTCAAAGTAAGTTTTAGGTTTTTAATCATTTAGTTTTAAGTTGAAATATTGAACAAGATTAATACTAAATTTAAAAACGTATAAAAATTTGGACGAAGCAGGATTAGAACCTGCGCCTTTTGAAAACCGTTCAAGCGCTCTGACCACTAAGCCATCCGTCCTCACCAAGCTCCGTCGAAATTTTTATACGCTTGTTACAACTTATTTATGTTGCTAGCATCTCTGTAGGGAGATTTTTACAAATTT
>DWMZ01006257.1:0-10421 GCA_018249855.1 Eueides tales michaeli | reverse complement strand
TTCCCAGCGTAAAAAAAAAAAAAAAAAAAAAAGTATGGACGTATACAAAAGGCTTTTTAAAAACTTTTTTTTTAAAGCTAGTAAACTCAAATATATTAGCAAAATTTGTCACGACGAATTAATGTTAAATCGAAATGTACTCATATTTTATATGTATTTCTATATTTTGGGAAAATTATAATACAAATAAGTACTCGAGAGTTAAGTAGAGATAAGTAACTAAGAGATTAGTACTCGAGAATCTTAATGGAGCATTGTATTGTAATAATATTGGCCTTAAAAATGATGCAATAAGTACAATATCATGCATATTGTATTTATTGCATAGTTAATTATGAATTTTTAATATCCTATTTGTTGAGACTCGTTCTTGTATTAATGACCAGAATGTCGTAACCGTTGTCATATACATGTGTTGATAGCGGTGGAAGGCAGTCAAGTCAAACGTTTAAGTAAGCTTTTAGTTAGTTTAAAAATACATACCAAAAATAATTTGTAATATAATAATTAGAGACCTATAATGACAAGGTCTTGTAAGATCGAATTGCTTTATTAAGGCCGAATACGTGTTAGGGTGATAAGCGATTTTTCTAGTCTTCTGAAGATAAATATATAATATTGGTAAGATACTGGCTTAATGGTGAATTGTGTTTACGAGTATCTCGACCCTTAAAGTCGCGGACGCCCCTGTAGCTCCTCTGGTGATACATGGGGCCGTGGGCAGCGGCGATCACTTACCTTCCCATGGGACCCATACGATTCGATTGAATTGTCTTATCCATAAAAAAATTGTATGTGTACGATATATATAAAAAAAACATTCATTTTAGTTCATATTTGGGTAACTTTTAATGAACTTAGTATATTTTATAATCGAAATTACGTTTATGTATATTATAATATTAAATGCTAAGCCGATTTAATTAATTACGTATAGAGATTCACACGTTAGGAGCAATTTAGATTGTATTTAACAAGCAATTCTAATTATAATAGTTTGCTAAATGATTAAAGTCGATATTGATTGAACATTAATCTTGATTATTAAATTAAATCAATGGCTCTAACCAGCGGTACGTGGACTACAAGAGGTCAGCAAAAACTAAAATATGGTCCACGAACGATTTTTAATTTAACTGCCTTTTAAGCATTTAGTCACTGCGCAGTGAGTGAGAAGAGCACGGGCGGTGTTAAATAATTTTATTTCTCTTTATATAAATTTCTATTGAGTTTTCAACTTAAGTTTTTATTTTATGGTTAAAGTTATTTTTCTAACAAGACATGACAACATGACATAAAAGTGGTCCTTGATCAAAGTAAGTTGGGAACCCCTGAGATAATTCGCAACCGGTTTTTTTTTTGTAATAAGTATGTTACAAGGAAAATGTAATAAATTTATTCGAGCTAATTGTATTAACTAACAGATATGCATAAATTTAGCACAGATTTTAAATTATCTTTACAAATAAGATCACATTAATATAAACATTAACTTAATAAATTAAACATTAACTTGATGTATTAATGTAAGATAATTTTGGAGAATTTTTTTAACGAAATATTTTTATTATATTTTTAACATAAAAAGATCTGGTATAAGTTGAACTAGCTGAAAAAATATTATTACTATTTTGGTGTAAACATGGTGTATGGTATAATAGTAATAATATTTTTTCTGGAAAGAAAGTGTGTTCAAACCCAAGAATAATAAAGTATTCAAACTATATAATAGAATAGAATATAAAATGATAAAGGAAAACACATAAATTTCCATTTATTAATATAATATATAATAACAATATATCTATAGATATTTTATAACTTGACCGATTACAAAGTTTATCGATAAAAAATATACTCTTAACGGTTGTTTTAAATGGCAGTTAGTATAAAAACGGGTATCGCACGAGCGAGACGAGACGTTTTTGTATAAAGTTTTGGTCATTCGTCACTATCTGATTCCAACAAGATACCAATATCGTGCCACTTAGTCCCGTCTCCAGAATATAAAGTATAGTACTGATGGGATTAAAACAACTGTGTTATCACATTGCGTATAGAATAGCTTATATGATTATAATTTAAATATGATCAATAAATATTGATTTACGAAAGTAAGAAAAAAACTAGCACGGTAGTTTTGAAGTTGGCATATAGTCAAATTCTAAATCGGTCGAATTCAATCATCGTACATCGTACATTTGAATAATGTATGACTTGATAAACTAAGTTTGCGTGCATATGTACTTATTTTATATGAAATTAACTGCCTACTATTATTAATTTATGTGTGTAACTACAATTAATAATTTGTAATAGTTTTTATATGTAATGTAATTATAAATTTCCCTTTTTAAACTACTTTTGTTTACTTTGTGCAAAAATTCATGATTGTAGGTCCTCGGTCACGGATGTATTAATATTCAATAGGCGGAGAATTACAAAATATATATATAAATGCTCGTGTCTTTTGCTTGTGTCAACTTAGAAGCAACTTTTATGCGCTCCGTAGATTTGAATATTTAATAATAATTTCACCTTGACACGTTCACGCGATCTCAAGTTAGACGTTCTCAATAGACAGACAGACAACAACAACATAGTAATCCTGTAAGGTTTACGTGTTTTTCCTTTTGAGGTACGTAACCCTCAAAAAATATTAAGTATGTAACGTCCTCTCGAGCTAAATGATTACTTTTTGTAATAACATTGTGGTAGTAAAATTCGTAACAACCGTATTGAAATTTTGACGCGGCGGGATGAGAACTCAGGCAGAATATAGCTTAATCAGCTTGAATAACTTAGTATTCAGTAGGTGTCTTTGAAGTTTCCTTCGTTGGTATGAGTATTTTTTATGAAATTAAAATAAAATTGGCATCAACTATGAGCGTACTTCACTTCTACGCCTGGGCTCATATATCCGACATACAAATGTATTATAATTTTATTATGTTTCTAATATCGCTAGTAAATTTATAAATGCGACTGTAATCGCTAAATATTTTGGGTTCCTTTCCTACTACAAGAAATAAGAATATTCAATGTTTTAATTTCCACGCTCCAGTAACGAGGCAAAGCGCAGCGTTTTATGAGTTCCACCACTATATTTTGACGAAAAGTATTTTGCGCTATATATTTTAATTATTAGAAATAATAAAAATATATAGTGCAATATCTGTTGTGGAGGTAACCGGCAGTATCAAAAAACAACGTTCCTATTCAACGGTGCTTTGTTCTCTAAAAGGAGAAATAATAAAAGAAGAAGCTTGCTTAATGATAGACGCTACTGTCCGCTACAAATTGGGCTACTTTTTATATGGCTCAGTTGTTTTAAATTGAATTCTAGCAATTGATATAATTTTGAAATCCATTGAAAAATTAACATTTTTGATTATAAAATAACTATTGTGTAAATAGACTGAGTACATGACTGAAAGTAGCGATTGAAGTATAAATTTTTAGTGACTGTAAATGCCACTGGCGAGTTCGACTTCCACTTGAGCGTTGCTGTAGTATCCTTGCTATGGTAACGAGAGTGGTGAAAAATTGGGAATGAAATTGAATTAATGAGAAATGGAGTGTCTTAACACTAAATTCATAAGTAAGCTCAGGCCTCTGGCTTTCCCGCTTTCTTTAAGCAATACTACTTTTAACATTTATATTCCTCGAAAATATACAAGGTACGCAGATTGAGACGTTACCCAACTTAAAGTCCCTTCATTCTCTCTGCTGTTCATGTAACTTAGAGAAATTGTGAATAAGTTCTACACAAGCAGTGGTTTATCAGTAATATTGTGATTTCCCACAAGCTAACCAATCATGCAGATATCATAATGACATTAACTTGATATTAATAAATCAATATGTCAAATACAATGGCCAATATTAGAATTAGTGTTTGCCCAAACAATTGAAGTAAAAACATGTAATGAGGTTAATACATCGCCGGAACGGAAGGTCGACTGTCAAATATGATTGATGTGCTTGATTTGAGTAAAATGTAGCTTTACTTCACCAATAATGAAATGATATAGTCGTATTATAAATTATTAATAACCTAGAAGATTCTTCTGGGTCATTAATGATTTGTATTTGTACGGTCTTTAAGGCCCATCGTGGCGCAAGAGCACAAATAACTACAAACACGTGTTACTGTAAGCGCGACAGGTTATGGGTTCAATTCCCACTCGAGGTAATTAAATATTTAATATTTTAATGTTCATGATAACAAGGCAAAGCGCAAAACCTTGAGATTAAGCGCAAAAATGGGAACGCAATGGTTAGCACTAGGTTCCTATGTTCCTTCTGCCGTCCTGTTATGTTCGAGACATAACGTGAAGCAAAAAAAATATTCTATTAAAATTTTTGACGTGACAGGAACATTATATTAGATATTAATTATTCGAGTAAGACTAAAATACAACTGCATACTAAAAATAAATTTGGTTATATTTTTTGTGCTTTGCAATCAGTTCTGAGAATTAATACGAGTTCTTTTTATTCCCTATTTAAGTTTTCAATATAATATTGCTAGCAGTAAAAATATTGTTGTAAAATATAAAATATCATGGCTAATACATATTAGTGGCTAGCGACCCGACCGCGGCTTCGGCCGCTCAATTACACTATTTTATATACTAATTTCAAATACTTTCTTGTTTTAACGACAATATCGCTTTTAGGAGAATATCTTTATATCTATACATTAAAAACTAAAATTGAACTAAATGAATAAACATTTTGTAGCAATTTTGTCGACTTTAATATTTTAAAATGGGCGTAACTTTTTTTTGACTGATTTAAATAAAACCAACACTAAGTGTTAAGTGGAGATTGCTATAGCACAGTAGTGAAAACTGCATTTTAATCAGCAATTTCTCAGATTAGCGCATACACACGCACAGACAAACAGACAAATAGGTAAACAGATAAAATATTTTAAAAATTACTATTTTTTGCCCCACTTCATTAATAAAGACCCCGAATATGATAAGACTCCGAAAATATTGTTTTTAATATATCTTCCACGTGCAGACAGCGATCAGTTGCAGATTTACTATATGTATAGATAACTTGCGTATATGTAAATATTTTGTCGAACAATAAAGAAAAAACCTGTAACCCATTTAAATCATACAATTTTTGCTTATGAATATTTGATTGGCTGAATTGGACTGACTCGACCGATCTTTAAGAACTACTGTTGTATTTCTTTTGCTGTTTTTTTATTATTTTTAATAATTTTACATTTTTTAGTTTTTAATAAGAATCATCAATCGTCGTCGAAATTGGCCAAGGGATTTGGTTACTGCAACGTTTTGTACGAACAGACATACATACATAATACATTCATAGACCAATAAAGACATAATACTCCTTTGCCTCGCGATGCTCTCCTCTGCTTTCGCCTCGACTAAAATGTAAATATAACCTTTGGTAAATTATAACTCTATAGCTATTACGTGTAAAATTTTGTATAAACAAATCAAATTGTCATTAGATTGCTTCCATTCAGATACTCTACAACGAAGTGGCGTAAAATAATAAATAGTTCTTCTATTAGTTTAACCTACTTTTCATTTTTATGCAGTTATTTTGTTATGAGAACCGGCAGTATCTAATAAACACAATACTGATTGTGGATCAATTATCGATTTAAGAATCGCATTTAACCATACCATTTATTTCAGGGTTGGGCAAGCACAGCAGCAATAAAAACAATTCATTAAAATTGAGAAACTAAGATTGAGTGAGTATGCTGAGTGCATACGCACTCAATTTCATATTTTTGTATGAGATGGCCTACAACTATTAGTTTATAGTAATTCTTATCTGATTTGAGAAATTTCCATTTTTCTGATTTTATTCTTCGTTTGTTTGCTCTCACTTCTTGCTATATTTCATAAATGGGTGTACGAGAAATGATTTTGTATGGAATTAAATGCCAATAAAATTTATTGTTTTTCTAAAATATACCTTTAAATCTTCACATTTTGGATTTTTTATTTATTTGGTTACACAGTCAGCTTCACACTGTATCCCGCACATGGCAGAGTAGGCACAGGGAACTTGGGAACCTACTGTCACTTCTTTCCACTTCCGTTCCTCACTTTCCGCCGAATTTGAGGCATTGCATGTTGAGTGGCTGAACACAAAGCTGCGTTTTGCCTTATTACCAGAGTGAAGTAATGATAACATTAAATATTTAAATTGAAAATAAATATAATTCAAAGCCCACTAGAGAAAATATTTAAATTTTCTCTAGTGGGCTTTGAACCTACAAGCTGTCGGTTATGGTCACATGCTTGTGCCACTGCGTCACGACAGGCCTCAAATATTTTTTTTCTATTTATTTGTGTTTGTGCCAAATTTAACAGCTGTGTGTTCACGGTAAGTTTCCATGTAAGTTTTATCTACGCCACCAATTTCGTGCAAAATGTAGCAAAAACGATTTATATATGTACGCCCATATTATTATATAATAACTTTTGATTGCATTGAATTAGATGTTTGTTTTTTTTATGTGCTCTAAGAGACCTAATAAGCTGAATATATGATATTAATTTTAGCTTGATACGTCACGTCATCTCAACATAAATTCTTCACAGACATAGAGACGAACAACAAAATAAGATGATGAGAGTATAGTTTCTTTTTCTTTCCTTCTGAGATTTTGAGCCCTGAAAATGTAAAGATTCTCCTAAAGATATGCGAAGCTTTTTATTATTACTTACTTAAATCATTTTTATTTTGTCATTAGGTGAGGCAAACATAATTGTTTTAAAAAGCTTTTATACGACCTAATACAAAAGCATATTACAGTTTATTACATTTTATTCATTGAATAATACTCATTCGTTTTATCGACTTAGACATTTTTATTCGTTTTCTTTCTTTAGTCCTTGACAAATAATGAATGAGTAGTTTCAGGACAATCGATTTTTTTAAAAAGGGGCATCATTTTATATTACAATGGGATGGTTATTCAATGTATTTTTTGTAACTTGTGTGTTTATTTGGAACGAGTTTGATGACAAGTTTTTGTTTTTATTGTTATTTAATACACAGTATTGTTCTAATTATTATTTTATATTTCTGATAAGACAAGGCGTTAAATACCGTCGCTTAACACACAAATTCTCGTGTTCGAACACAAAGTTGTGGTTTGGGATAGTTTATATATATCAATTAAAAAAATACAAAATGTTTAAAAAAATACGAGTATATCATAACAAAATTTATATTTATTTTTTTGTTTATGAGTCATTCTCATTCACTGATTTTACTTATATCTAAAAATATTAAACTAAAAATATCAATCATGTCAAGATATTAATGCTATATTAATCTTACTAATATTTTCCTAATCTTACTAATGGTTTCCAATACATTAAAATACGTTATTCTATAATAATGTACTATCATCGAACCTATAAAACTTTTCAAACAAAACCTTTTGTGTACTGTAATTGTTGAAAATTCAAATTTCATGTATGGTTCATATATAATATAACCATAATAAGTTTCTATAATAATAATCTATATAGGCAAATAACTTTTCATGGGCTAAGCGTTCTAGAAAATAAGCATACCTATTTCCACTATTCTAGACGCGTGTGACATATACTATATGCAACGGACGTCAAATGTAAGTAGTATGATAAGTGACAAATAACGTCAATATTCGAAAAAGTAAAAAATATTTATGGAGGTTTAGAGATTATTTTACAAAAAAAACTCACTTAATTGTGTGACATGACAAATTCACCCTTCTTCATTGCGGCATTTCCGCCAGCTCCTTGACATGGGATCAGGGAGTCAACAAATGAAAGTACGCAAAAAAGGGACAATTGGCTTTTCAGTCCTTTATTGTACTTGCATGTAAATTCTTATGTGGCATTTCATTGTTGTGAAAACAATCTTTTAAAATATTATGGATTCAAGAGCTAGAGCTACCTTTTGAGAGTAGGTATGTACAAAGTAGTTGTAGCTAGTAGGATGGTTTTAGATTTCTATAAGAAAGATTCAAAAAATATTTATTTATACTAATAATTTATTTAACTATATATTATAGTATAATAATTTATTTTACTATATATAATAGTACAATAAATTATATATAAAAAAAAAATCTATATATTACATAATACAAACAAGACACTTTCTACCGATATCGACACCGATGTACTCTAAGATTTTTAAAATTACGCAACGGAATTTTATGCAGTTTTCACCAAACACGTGAGTGAGAATGATTCAAGAGAAATTTCCACATGTATATGTTTTCAAGTGCATTATATGGTTATGGTGTTCAAGTGAATTAGCCGCAAGTAAAGGCTTATTCTTCAAAGGTAAAAGAGAATCAGTTAAAATAAATAAGACTTTTGATATTAGCCTTAATATATATACAAGCTACTGTAAATATTGAGTACAAGATTTCTATGCGTAAAAACATTTTAAATGTATTATGTAGAGTAGAACAGGGCTTGTTGAGGATAGAGGAAATGTAGGCAACCAAAATATCGCATAAACTATTTGTATAAGGAAATATTTTGAGACGCAAAGAAATATGTGGGGGCGACGCACCTTACGTCACTGTGTTTAATTACATGTTGACCGGATGGTAGCCTTTTTCGTTTATTTTGCTAAAGAAAGAAAAAAAAGCAACGTCTGCGAGTATTTTTTGTACGAATATAAAATTTACACAAATTTTCGATGGCTGTAAGCCACTTGATGTTAGTAGGTACAGTTGTTGTTGTACAGTACTTACAGTTCAAATCTTAATTTATTATTATTTTTTTCTTGCCAATTTATAAGTACATTTTTTCCTATCAAATTAAACACAATGATAATGGGTTCAATCACACTCAGGAATATTAAGTAATCTCATTTTCTGGGTGTGGACAGAAGAAAAAATGCACGTTATTGTGTTTTATTTCGCAAATGAGGCGGCGCGTGGGAGACGAAGTATACACCCTAGTAGTACCCTAGTTATGCTGTTATATGCGGGATACACTTTGTTAAATTATCTTAAAACAAATTAAATTGCCGAAATGGAAGAAATTAATATGTTAGGTTACAAATTACTAATCATGAACGAGTTATACTTTATGATACATAAAGTTTGCGTACATTTGTAATTTCTCATTTCATTTTCAGTTTTCGTACATATATAAACCCTTACACATACATGATTAAATTCTACTACAGGAAATACTTTCACTAGTACCTCATACATAGTTTAAACTTCTAAACAAAATACCCACCCCTCCGAGCTAACGAACAGACATAAACCCTTTGAAAGCAAATAAAAAAATAATATTATTTAAAATTAAAAATATATTTAAAAATAAATTTTATTATTACTTATCTTTCTTATACTTTGCGTTGAAAATACAGACGTTCTTACTGATTATTTTACTAATTATATTATCTAATTGATACAGTAGCTTACAACGATAGAGCCATAACTACTATACCAACCATAAGCTTTGTTGAAAATTTTAATAGAATATTAAGTATACAAAATATAACGAATTTTAACAGCATGCCCTAATATCCGCGAGTATAATGAAATAAATAATGTTAAATATAAATGTCATATTAACTCCCGAAGCGTTTTCTTGCACTATGACGTTTATGCATCTTCAGCGCTGTCACTAGCGGAAAGTAAATTACTTACGAAAATCCAGTGTGAAAATGCCACAATTTCTGGTACATAGCCGTAATTGACACAAACGTAGGTACTTGCACTAAATTCGGTTTATATATTTAATTAAAAAATGTATTTATTATTTGAATACAAATAAATTTTAGTGTTATGAAAAATGAGTAGAGGCAAAGTTTATGATCACTACACTCTCTCCTACGGATGTGTTACGAGTGCTTACGTGTGCAACGACACGCCTTGTTTAGTTGATTAAAAATTAATGTAACTAATTAATTGAAAGAAAAGTAATGTAATTTTTTTTTAAATACATAATAATTGTGAACACTCAATAAATCAGATGTGAAACTAATATTACGTTAAAGTGAAACACAATTTAAGGTATTACAGCAAAAATGGTTAAATTCATCTACAAAAACTTTTATTGTATACTACATACTTACAAAAGGTCAAAATAGCCACACATGCTGGAATGATTTATGAATTAACAACATACAATCGGTTGCGTTAAGTTCTAGAGGCATTGTGTGGCGAAACTCAACGCCGCGGTTTGTCTGGTTACCAGAACGATTAAATGAAAATATTCGATATTTAATTTCCTCCAGTAAGAAATGAACCCATAACCTGTCGTGTTCACAGTTTCACGTTTGTGCCTCTGCGCCACGACTAGCCTTAATTATATACTCTGGTACTTTATGTTATATTAATATTTTTTATGTAACACAATCTCTTTACAGAATAAACATAATTAAAA
>DWMZ01006256.1:0-10422 GCA_018249855.1 Eueides tales michaeli | reverse complement strand
ATATATATATATATATATACATATATATATATATATATATATATATATATATATATATATATATATATATATATATATATATATATATATATATATATATATATATATATATATATATATATATATTATTTGGTCGATTTTTACAAAGAACGTAGAACTCTTCAACTCTTCTTCTTAAAGTTAGCATCTTCATCGGCATTTCAAGCAATAGCTACAATGTTTTTCATTTCATTTATTACGCTGTATCACTAGCGGGGTAGCCAGAGAGAACGGAGCGTCAAACGCTACGATCTCAGCATACCTTTTTTACCTTGTCCACTGTCATCAACCTCTTCATACATGCTTTCCGAGGGGTTCTCATGCTTTTTACGTGACCTACCTCCAGTATCGTAGATACTGTGTATCCGAAGGTCAAACGAGGTCTACGCCTCCCTCTCACACAATACTTGATTTATTTATCTTAACATAATATACATCTGAGCTTATTAGTAATGGTTTAATTGAAAAAGTTCGGTCTTTGATCTTTCTCTTAAATAAAAATATATTAAATTTGGTTTACAATTCCGATGGATGTGACGAAAAAAATTAAAATACTATAAGTAACGAATAAAATTTCATTTTTGGAAAAAGAAGTGGGTAAAAATAATGAACAATCTTGTTCCACTTACTTATATTTACAAATATGTGGTATAAGATATAAAAAAAAATTTACACTAGTAATGATTTTACTGTAAACGTAATATTTACAGTATTTTTTTAGCTTCACATGGCAGTGTAGACGGAGGGAAATTAAGAACCTATCGTTATGACACTCCGTTCCGTTCACTTTCCTCCGACTTTGAGGTATCGCGTGTTGAGTGGCAAATCTCAACGCCACACTTTGCCTTGTTACCAGACTGAAGATATGTAAACATTAAATATTTAATTTGAAAATATTAAACATTTCATTTCCTCGAGCGGGGATCGTACTTACAACCTAACAATTTTTTCTGTGTTACTCCACTTACGACAGAAAAATGTCTATTTAGAAAATATATAAAAGTTGCGGGATTTGAACCCAATATTTTTTCTCGAAAAAATGTTTGTAATATTAAATGCACATATTGTTTGTGTTTGTTAATGTTTTGTATTAAAATTCAAATTTTGTAATATTTAAATTAAAGTCACTATCATTATTATATGAAAATTATTGCTTTCATAACTAATATAATTATAGATACTATTTTTTATTCAGCTTTAAGCCTTATCCTACATATGATATGGAAAGCAGAGGCAACTTTTATTTTTCACTTTCCACCAAATTAAAGACATTGCATGTTAAGCGGTGGAACTCAACGCCGCACTTCTCTCACTCAAAAGGATTAAAAATATTAAATATTTCATTTCGTCAAGTGGAGATCGAACCCGCAACCTGTCGCGTTTACAGTCAGTGCCTCTACACGTCGACAGGCCTCATATAAGTAAAAGTAAAAAGCCTATCCATAATATCTGAACAAAATATGAAATTTGCCAACTCCAGTGTAAGCATATCAAGTAAAACTTTGAGAGATACTCGTAGATCTCAAGTCCGTGATGGTAAACTTTACCGTAGCGAGTCCGTCTTATGCTATCAAGAGTAATGTAAACTTAGTTCTTACATGAAAAAACAATTTTATATTCTTTTTTAGCTTTAAAGACGTTATATCCAGCAAATCGCAAGGGAACCTGGTGGTAAGATACTTGGTTCCCCACTCTCCTCTGATTCTGGAGGCATTGCTAATTGTGCGGCACTCAACGCCGCACCTTCGTTAACAGAATTCAGAATTATTTTGTAGCTTCACGCCGTAACATGTATAAGAGAAAGCAGAATTAACCTGGGAACATTGTTGTGTAGACACAAGTTCCCTCTACTTAACCAGAAGGGTAATGTATTGCATATAGACATATGCAAGATACAGTGTGAATCTAAAACAAAACAATAATATAACCATAATAACACAGTAATACTAAAATACAAATATAACAGTACAATATAAAACAATTCAAACAAAGCTCCTTAGGTATAACCTAAAGGTCTGAGCCCAGCTTATGCCATGCTATTACAATAATAAAGTAAGGACCTTGACCGCAAACGTGCTTAATTGTACGAGACAGAAGGATTTCATTTGCCTTTCAAGTCTCGACCTCGCTAAAGTATTTAGCTAAATTATATTGAATTTAGAGGCCTGACGTGACTTAGGTACAAGCGTGTGAGTGGAAATGCGACAGGCTGTGGGTTTGATCCCGACTCGAAGAAGTGAATATATTAATATTTTCAAATTAAATATTTATAAATTTGTATGTATATATATATATATATATATATATATATATATATATATATATATATATATATATATATATATAAGCGGATTTTTTTACAATTAATTCCACCGAGTGGGAACCGAACCCATAATCAACGCTTGAAATTGAAAAGCTTATGTTCTGTTCCCTACTTTCCGCTGAATTTAAGGCATTGTGTGTTGAATGGCGGAAATTAACGACGCGATTTTCCTTGTTACTAGAAGTTATAGAAATGAAAATATTATATTTCCTCAATTAGGGATAGAACTCACAATTTGTTGTTTTTATCGTCACACGCTAATTAGCCACGACAGGCCTCAAGATATATCTTGCATATATCTTTTATAAATATTTTAATATCATTTTGTTAATTTTACTTAACTTCCACACACCTTTTAAAACTAAAGTATCCAAGTTCAAGGTTAAAATAAACTTTTTATTTCAATCTAAACTCTAATAAACTTTGTACGTAACATCTGTAACTTTTTGATGCGCTAAATTATATAAAGTTTAGATTTAAAGCTTTTAAGCTTTTAATCGTTAAGTAGAAAAATGTATAATGTTATATTAAATTTGTAACTTTTTCATTATAATTAGATATTACATTTTTTATATCATTCTTAAATAAAAAAAACAGTCGTATAAGCCAGTCATGGCGCAAGAGACAAGTGTGCGACTGTAAACGAGGCATTGGGTATTATAGGTTCTATTCCCACTCGAGGACATTAAATATTTAATTTTCTCATTTTCCCCACTGATGTCCGCCACTCAATGAGCATTGCTTTGATCCGGCAGGCGGTGGGGAACGGAAGACTTTTAATAAGAAAGAAGCATATTAACACAAGGTTCCTAGGTTCCTTCTTCTCTACTATGTACAGGATACAATGTGGGCAAATAAAATAATAAGTGTTTTGCCCCACGATGTCTCTCAAATAGCTTCATTTAAATGATGTAAGATCTTCTGTCACTGACATCAATGGATACACGAAACTACTAGACTTAGAAAATAAAATAAAGTTATGACAATTAGATAAGGGAGTGTAGGGGAACATAAAGAGGACAATAACAGAGGAGAAGAAAAGGGCGAATTTATATAACTTTTAACCTTTTATTCACTTTCTCTTTGCTGATACAAAGAAGTTTATATTAGACGGGTAAATTATTTGACTGAATACTGTTCCTTTCCAGACCTTAATCTCAATTTTTTCAGCTTCCAGCTTGTATCCCGCAAAGAGCAAGGTAGACAGAGGGACCTAAGGTAAAATATTCCGTTTCCCATTTTAAGCAAGAATTATCCAAACATTACTAGTTAAGTGGCAGTACTCAATGTAGAATTTTGTTAGTAACACAGATACCAACAGTAACAAAATTACTAATTACCTGCTTTTCCTATTATGCCTCAGTAGCATGTTTTTTATATACAGATAGATAGTATATATTACAATTGAATCAGGCTATTTTCGTTAAAAATATACGACAATAGTAAATCATCGTAAAGAGAACAAAGAGTAAGGGCATGCTTTATCTAAAAGCTTTTCTTGGAGCTTTCGACCAGGAACGAGTGGATATAAAAATGTTCATATTTTTCCCTTCATTTTAATTCTGCTGCAGTAAAAATGTAAAAGTCAATTAAGATCCCCATTGTTAGCGTTTTAATTTGAGTACCGTTACTTTAAATTCTCAGGATGTTATTTAATTAATATTTATGCTATGTATTTGAGGCCTTTTGTGATGCAGACAATCGGACTATTAACACAACAGGTTGCAGGTTCTACATTTAATAGTTTAATTTCAATGTATAGTGCGGTGTTGAGTTCTGCCACTCAACACTCATTGCCTTAAATTCGGCTGAAACTGGGAAACGGAAATGTCTTAATGGGAACGGAGAGTCTCACCAATAAGTTCTCAAATTATATCTTATTCATTCGAGTGAGAATTGAATCCACGACCTGTCGCATTTACAATCACACACTTGTATCCCAGCACAAATATCCTAAAGTTAATCATCATTTAACATCTTCCTGTTGTTAAAAATAGTCTGACATTTAATAACAGAACGAAGCTGAAATATTACTGAAAAAGAATTCAACTTCCATCCAAAGCGCCGTTATAACGATGAGAACGGATATCGGTAGGAAAAAATACAGTATTCGTTTATTCAAACGTAGTTTTTCTTTTGTTCAACGCTTAAAGCTCTGTAAAAAGTTCGTGATATGAAAAAATAAGACAACGCTTGTACTAAGATTGTGAGTGCCAAGGTAACTTTGGCTGATATTTTTAGTTAGTGATGGAAATGTAAGTAGTCAGTCATTTATATTAATGTTTGACAGTCAGGATTTTTTCAATTTTTTAAGTTTCACCTGCATGGAATAGGCCTATCGATTCTAGTATGTAAACTTTTCGGGTTTATTCGTCAATTTTTCAATAAGGTGCGTGCCGAGTGGCGGAATTCAACACCGCGCTTCCCTTATTACCAGAGCGAAGAAATAAAACATTATATACTCGTATTTAAATTGAAAATATTAAATATTTCATTTCGGGATCCACCGCCTTGACGGAAGCCAGTTAGCAAGCTGGTCTAAATTGCTTTTAACTATTTAGATGAAATTAAACTCAACGAGTATAAGGTTTATTCAGTTATGTATTCGGGAGAATCAAAAATCATTATCAGAAGGAGGAAATCGAAATATTAAATATTTACTTCCCTCGAGTGGGTATCGATCCGACAACCTGTCTCGCTTACTAAAACACCCTAATACTAAAATAATATTTATAATATTAGATTGCTGTGTAAATCTTAAATATATCTATTTTTATATTTGCATAAAAATTGCGTCAAATTCGGCGGAAAGTGGGGAACGGAAGTGTAACGGAGTGTCTTTGCACTAGGTTCCTGGGTTCCCTCCGCCTACCCTACCTCGTGCGGAATACAGCGTGAAGCTAAAAAAAAAAATTCTCCCGAGAATCAAAAGCCATTATTTAAAAAATGTAAGTATATATAACCTCAATAGGCTTAAAGCTTACCCCACGACTTATCGTATTACAGTCACACACTTATGTCCCTTTGCAACGACAAACATTTAATCTTTACAGTAAAAAATAAATCATAAACATATCTTACAAGCTTAGTAAGAAGTGAACGGTACAACTAATTTTATCTTTCTAGACGGCTTTCTAGACCTGGTACTAAAGTACAGCCTTACACTATTCTACTTAAAAAGAACGTCAGTTAGTACAGGTAAAGATACAAAGTACCCTTTATACTGCTGTAGAACCCTTTAACGAACATATACTCATGTTCTTTAAAGGGTTCTACAGCTTCCTAATGAAAATCTAACTAAGTAGAATAGGCTTAGGGAACCTAGGAGCCTAACTTTAAGATACACAGACACACACATTACTGATTTATGTATTAAAATTGGGAAACAATACTCTAAACATTTTTTAAAGACATTCCTAATAAGGCATTTTCGTTCCCTACTTTCCGTTTAATTCTCGAGGCATTGCGTATTTAGTGGCCGAACTTAACGCCGTGATTTATGGTAGTTAGCTATCTCTAAAAAAACATTTATATCTTTATAGTTTCACGCTGTATGTATAAAGTAAACTTAGCAAGGGGAAGCTAGTGTTAGGACACATACATTTCCAATGTATTCTTCATCTATTGAGACATTGCTTGTTGAGTGGTTGCACTCTAAGCCACTATTAATATCATTCGCAATAAAAATTAAAATAATGTATTAGATATTTTTAAAATAAAGAAATAATATATAAAAGTACGTCTAATCTATAAAGTAATTAAAAATAAAATTCGACAGAGTAATATATTCTGAAACAAAAATATACGTATAATATCTTATGAACGCAGCGGAATTTGAAACTGCGTCTCTCACACATGAATTTTCAGCATCACTGATGATTGACGCAGAATTAAAAATCATAGCCGAATTTTTCATTAACTGATATTGTACTTACAACAATATATTCACAAATTTTGGTAAAACCCAACAATAAAGAACAAATAATATCGGAAATTAAAAATAATATTTTGCTGAAATAATGAACACACAAATGATAGTACATCAGTTTTATATCAAACGTTTGCTTTTTGTTAATCATACATTTTTAACCTTAACCAAAAAAGAGGCGTTATAAGTTTGGCCTGCCTGTCTGTATGTCTGCCTGTGGTTCCGTAACTCCTGAACTAATAAATCTGTTGGCATTCTGTTTATTTTAATCGAAAGTCTTATGCATTGCGGTGATTTTCAGCTACGTTTTATGACTATATCTTATTAGCACCTTAAGAGCTACGAGCACTTTGTCAAGATGATTTAGTCATATTTTGGGTCGCAGGGTATAAAACTCAGAATTTAGTTTACACTACGGTTAATTAATATGTTTAGAACACACACACACACACACACACACACACACACATATATATATATATATATATATATATATATATATATATATATATATATATATATATATATATATATATATATATATAACAAAAATCCTCTAAATTGACCGACAATACTATTAATTTCTAACATTTGTAGAATCTCTATGTAAGTCACGTACAAACGGGGCAAAGTAACTTTTCCTTTTTTCCTACAGTGTAGAGAAAGGATTGCTAGGGACGCTTGGTCTTTGGTGACCTTTTTTGGTGACTCTTATTCATACTGAACGCAATATATTTTATGCATTACTTGCTCTTGACTTATTATTTGAGATTTGACAAGATTGCGACCTTATATATAACACAGCTTCACACAAATCCTGAACATGACAGGGTAAGCAGAGGCAACTTGGGAACCTAGTGTAAAGACACTTCGCTCCGTTAGCTACTTCCCAATAAATTTGAGGCATTGTGTGTTGAATGGAGGAACTCAATGCCACGCTTTGCCTTGTTACCAGAGTGATGGAATGAAAATATTAATTATTTCATTTTCCCCAGTGGGGATCGAACCCACAACCGCTAGATTTGCAGTCTTACACTCGTGTCTCTAGGCAACGATAGGCCTATATATTAATACTTCAATGATAACATACAAATATTGTACTTTCCAAACATAACGAACAAAAAGGCCTCTCATTTAACATTCATAAGTAGATATTTTGTTCTATCTACATCACATATCCATATTCGGTACAGGAAGTTAAAAGACTTAGCTCTACCATATTACGTTTTCATTTCCCCCGTGTTTTTCTACTGGGAAAATATTACAAAGACACGTGTGGTACACGCCTCTTTGAAGTGTGTTGATTTTTGAGGTTATATTCTTATATTGGAAAAATAAATGTAGAGTCTGTCTTTTTAATGTGTATTTTTAGTTTTAGAACATATTCTGCTTACAACAGGATAGGTAAAAAGAATATTATATTAAAATACTCCGTTTTCTAATGTCTGCCCAATTTCTACATTGCGTATTATATAGTGGAACTTAACGCCGCAATTTGTCTATAATATAGCGAGGGAACAAAAATAATTCATAATCTTGAGTGATAACCGAACTCACAATTTGTAGTTAGTCTTAAAGAGTTAAGAGTAGGAAATGGTATTATGATATGATACCTTTATCGATAAATATAAAAGACTAGACGAAGAAAACAGAAGTGAAGACATAAAATACCTAGTGTATAGACACTCCGTTTTTCGCTTCCTGCTGAAATTTTTAATTTTCAATAATTTTAAGGATTTAATACACACTTAGAAAAAAGAAATATTATAGTAGAAAACGCAAAAAAAATAATTTTGCATGATTCAAACTTTCACATCTTAGGAATACGTTCTTATCAAGCTACGTAATAATTCTTATATGCTTGTTATAATTTATAATATACTAGCAACTCGCTCGCGGCTTCGCCCGCTTGAATTACACTAATAATTACCTAACCTCAACTACTTCGCGTTCAAAAAATGTTATGATTATGACAAGATCTATAAATTTAAAATTTAAATTTTAGCTAGATAAATAAAAGATGTGTGTTTTAGCGATTTAAATAAAACAAATATTCAGTGTTAAGAGAAGGTTGCCAAAATATAATAATGTTTAATAGCAACGGTTGTCGGTTCAATTCCCACTTGGAGTAACAAAATATTTTCATGTCTTCTTTGATAACAATACAAAGAGAGGCGTTGAGTTCCGCCACGTAAATGCTTTGTCTTGAAAATGACAACATCCGGGAAACAGTGTGAAGTTAAAAAGTAATAAGCAATAAAGAAAAACTCATATTAACTACTCCGTATTTGTATACACGTAGTCGCAGAAACTTCTAAATTGATATAAATTTAAATTTAACGGTACACTCACACTTTAGAATTGTGCTCAAAGAAAAGTTAGCTCGTTAATAATTTATATTATATTGTATAATATGTTTCATTGAGAATTGTGATGTTCTGAGAAGTAAAGACATATTATCTAAATAGTATATACATTTATTCCATTTTCTGGTTTTTTTTTGAGAACTATCGTGGCAGGGATACAAGCATGCGAAATAATACAATACAAATATTTATATTTCTTCACTCTGGCAATGAGGCAAAGCGCGGCGTTGAGATCCGTCACTCAACACGCAATGCCACAAATTCGGCGGAAAGTGGGGAATGTATGAATTTAATATTTCATTTTCTAGAGTCGGATTGATCAACCTGTTGCTTTAAAGCCACACGTTTGTGCCCGTGCACCACGACAGGCCTCAAAAAAAATACTGTAGTAGTGATTTTAATGTGAATGTTGTCACAATAGAATAGTATAATATATAAGTATTTTTACGCCCACATATGTCAGGATAGGCAAAGGGCCTACTTTAAAGACTCTCCCATTTTCTACGCATTGTTTGTTTTTAAAGACATACGGAAATAGAGACAAAACGTGCTAAGTTCCTTCACTAAACACGTTAAGTATTAAAAATTGGATGAAATATGGAGAATGATAAGAAGAAATGGAGAAACCGAAATATCTTGACACTAGATAATAATTTTTTAACTATTTTGTAGAAAAACATTTATTTAGAAAACGTATAATAAATTAAACGTTGCGGGTTTCGTACACACGCGCCTCTTGGAATCCGTCCAAGAAAGAAGAAAGAGTATTCCGCTACGTTAAATTTTTTATTATCCTTTCAATATTTTTTTTCAGTAAGTGAGTGTGGATTAACTCTTTGAAATCTGTAAGAATTTGTAGCAACTGTCAGAAAGGTATTTTGAAAGTTTCTACAAAATTTTCTAGCAACTTTTTCAATATAAATATTACAAAACTTGAGAGAGTGAGAAAGATCATAAAACTAATATTTCTGACACCTTAGACTTGATTAGCTCAAGCTTATCATTTAACTTTTGCATTTTAGTATGAGTTTAAATCTGACTCAGCGACTTAGTTTTAAGTAAATAATAAGCAAACAAGATTTATATTACAAAAACCCCAGAGGTCACTGTACCTCAACTTGGCAAAGTGATTGTAGCTCTTAAACTGCTAATCTGATTTTCATAAAACAACCTAAGAACCACGAAAAGAAACAAATCAGACACACAGACAGATATGTCAAATTTATGGCACCTCTCTTTGTTCATCGAGATATAAGAAAATGACAGTATTAACCGATATTAAAAAAAAACTCTGTTAAATTATCTTTTTATGATAATCGGTTGTATTTCATTTCTACCCTTTCGTAACAAGGCAAAAGCTTGAAAAATGGAAGAAAGATAAAGAACTAAAGTTACCGAATCCCAAGTTCCCTCTGCCCAGCCATGTGTGGGATACAGCGTGAATCCGAAAAAAGTATGTCTCTATTTGTGCTACAGAAAACCGTAATCATCATCTAGGCTCAGTAATCCGCTTTGCTTCGTTTTCTTACAGATACTTTATGCAACACCGGGATTATACTGGGATTACTGTGAAGCCGACGAGATAATCTTACTTTTAACTAATGATACTTATTTAATTTTGAAGTTTTCTTTGTTTTTAGATAATGTTTTTTTCTAAATAACTATTTTTAGAGGCCTGTCGTGGCGTAGAGACACAAGCATGTGTAAATATAAACGTAATATGTTGTGGGTTCGATCGCTATTCGGGGAAATTAAATAGTTAATAT
>DWMZ01006255.1:0-10422 GCA_018249855.1 Eueides tales michaeli | reverse complement strand
GTTATCAGCGATGAGGTACTCGGAGCTTTGCTCTAAGATATCTTCCAATGTTCTAAATATACTGAAAAATTATTTTCTAGTAAGTCACAGTAGCTATTTTGATAAAGATTATACGTTTATTTTTTTTAGGTTCACGCTATATCTTCCACATGGCAGGGTAGGCAGAAGAAAGTTGTGAACCTATTGTTAAGACACTAAATTTCCTAGTAAGACACTTCCTTTATCGCCTTTCCGGCAAATTTATGCCATTGTTGCTTGAGTGGCGAAAACCAAGTCTGCACTTTGCCTTGTTACCAGAGCGAAGTGGAAATATTAAATATTATATTTCCTCGATTGGGGATTAAGCCCACAACCTATTCTGTTAAGTTAGCCATATGTTCTTTTATTTATTTTTTTCACCTTCGCGCTATATCTCGGATATAGCAGGGTATGCAAAAGGCTTTCGTTTCCGAAACTCGAAAATCTGAAATGTCGTTTTTTTGGCTTCGATCACTCGAGGAAATTAAATGTTTTTTTTAGCTTCATGCTGTATCCTGCACATATTTTTATTAATTTATTACATACAGCAAGGTAGGCAGAGAGAACTTGGGAAGCTGGAATTTGAGGCATTGCGTATTGAGTGGCGGAACTCTACGCCGCGCTTTACCTTATGCCAGAGCGAAGAAATGAAACGTTAAATATTTAAATAGAAAATATTAAATATTTCATTTCCTCGACTGGGGATCGAACCCAGAACCTGTCGGTTACAGCCACATGCTTGTGCCGCTGCGCCACGACAGACCCCTTTGATTGTTAGTGATTATTTTATATTATATATTATATGCAGAGGAAAGAAAACAAACCTTGAAAACGTTTTTCCACGAAACTAGTAATTTATTGAAAAAGCGCGAGAAAACTTTAGTTGAAGTACAAGCTTTTTTTTTGAAGTTCCGTATTAGTATGTGTGTGAGTCTTTAATTATGTATACCCAGTGTCCGATTGAGATGCAATTTATATTACAACCTTAGTTCTGATAACCGCAACTTAGTCGATTATCAATCTTTTCACAATTCAGTCACGCTTATGCGTAAACACTACGACAGGCTTTAAATTCTAAAAACTAACACTAAAGTATTAACTTCTTTTTTCTATCTCAATAGACTACTTTTACATAATGAACATAATTAATAATGTTCTTGAGTAATCCAGATCGTTGACCGTCCATTTATAAGATTTCACTAGAATCAAGTTAATCACAGTCCTCTTTATAATAATTACACAGTGTTTTATCGTTCGACGTCATAATTATTCATGTAACAAAGACGCTTATAAATTCCTTTGAAGATCAGTCGCTTAATCTTATTACAGTTATAATGAAAGCAATACGTTATTTTGAATTATCCATATTTTATTGAGTTTTTTTTAATATTAAATAAATTAATAAATATATTAATTAAGAGCTGTCGTGGCGCAGTTGCACAAGCGTTCAACAGTTAACACGACAGATTGTGGGTTCCATTTTAACTTGAGGAAATGATATATTTAATATTTTAAAATCTTTCACTGTAGGAATAAAGCAAATTGGGGAACTGAACGTATATGTTAACAACAGCGAAAACCTTAAAAAAACGTAAGATTTTATGTTAATAATAATTCACACATTTTATGGAAACAAGGTAAAACGACCAACGTGAAGCTAAAGCAGTATTATTAAGTCTTTTTGCTGTAAACGTTGATAATATGACTGTAACTATTCTGGAAATTTCACTCAGATTGCTATCTCCTTGTATATAAGTGTTACAAAGGTCCATGTCTAATATAATAACTGTATTTAATATAGTTTAAACTGGCATTAAATTTTATTTAATAATAGTAATTTAGCTTACATCATTTCAAATTCAAATTACTCTTAAAAGTTCGAAGTAAATATTCATACCCAATTTCATCATAGGTTCTGCTTAGGCACTAACCGCCACTTTATACACAGTGCGTCAAACTCGGCGAAAATTTCGAAAAAGAACAGAGTGTTTTGACACTAGGTTATAGGCATTTTCAAGTCGGTTATACCGCATACATTAGAGTAGGCAGAAGAAATTAAGTGTTAAGACAGTCCGTTACCCACACAAAGCGTAATTTACCATTGTGTATTAAGCAGCGAAACACTCTACTTTGTCTTATTACCAGAGCGAGGAAATGCAATAGATTTTTTTTGCATAACGTTGTATCCCGCATTAGCAAACTAGACAGAGGGACCTGCGAACCTAGACATAAGACACTCCGTATCCGTTGACTCTTATGTTTAATGTCGTGCCGAACTCAACACCGCGTTTTGCCTCGTCACCAGAAGGTAAAAATAAAAAAAATTATATATATTTCTTTTCTTGAAGTCGAACCCACAACCTGTCACAATGGAGCATAAGTCGGTGTAGGTCGGAAATTGGGAAATGGAGTTAATAATAGGTCCATTCTCCCTGTCCTGCTGTTCGGAAAAAGGTTGTAGCTGCTTATACAATTTATATTTTAAACGAAACAAACTTACTGGTGACGGGCAATTTTGCTTAACGTGGTGCAGCGGCACAAGCGTGTACTGTAAACGCGACAGGCTGTGGGTTCGATCTAAACTTGAGGAAAACAAACATTTGATCTTTTTTAATTAAATATTTTATGTTTACATTTCTACGCTTTGGTAACAAGGCAAATCGCTACGTTAAGTCACTCAATTTTAGTGGAAAGTGGGGAACAGAGTGAAGTATTTTATCACTAGGTTCCTAATTTCCCTCTGCTTACTCTACTATGAACGGCATGCAGTGTGGAGCTGAAAAAAACTAAACAAACTCATGAACTACTGTAAAGCGTTTTAAACGAGGGATTTCTAAAAATATATAATATACAATATACGAAATTCATTCGGCAAAACAGTTTAGCTTAAAACATGTAATGATTGTGATAAATTAAAATTTTAATAAACATATTCTATAGTCTTTTGTGATGTATTGTAATAGTAATACGTATAATTACGCTATTAAATAATATCACAGAATTTAAATTGAACGTTTCTATATCATTCAATAGATTTATAGTCGAACTTAATCAATGAACTGATGCGTGACGCAGTGGTACAAGAGGCTACGACGGTAAACGAGACAGCTTGTGGATTTGATTCTCGTTCGAGAACACGAAATGTATAGAATTTTCGTTTTTATGCTCTGAAATAAACGGAAAACAGCGGTGTTATGTTCCACCTGTTTGCCGGCGTTAAATTCGGCGAAGAATGAGAAACGGAAGTGTCTCAATATAAACTTAGTCCTTTAACACTATGTTCTCAATTTCCCACTGCTTCTACTATGAGCGGGATACAGTGTGAAAATTAAAAATTTTTACAAAATTAACATAACCTAGTCTTCTCATAAACATGTTTTAGACAGAATGTGCGCCTATTAAAAGTGTATGGAAAGCTACATACGCTATAAGCGGTGTCTTAGTCTAGAGTAGCACCTGATGCTGCGTTTACTTATATTAATAACTTGTACAACCAAGCGCTTGAGGCTATCCCTTTGAAAGTTACTGCAAATTAAGCCGGTTTGTTAAGTTTCGTTGCAATTTCCAGTTGAGATTTGAGGTTCTATTTTTAGACTTCCCCACCTTAAAATGTAATACTGCATTGTTTTTGCAGTATTTTGTTAAAACATCGCCGTCTAATCTAAAAACCTAAAGGTTACTCTCCGTGGACCTAGAGTATAGTTATGAAATTTGGCACGAAGTGTGGACGTGTGATATAAATAAAAGAAAAAATATGAAAACATTTTTTAAATAGAAAAAAGACCATTACAAATGTATATTTAGATTTCATTTCATACAAAATGAATAGATACGCCCGTAAAATTAAATTGTTTATTTTTATTTACCGCATAATCTTCCTCAATAGCGAACGCAGTGTATTCCCCAGCGATCGCTGCTCTACGTCATTAATGCTCATTTTCTTCAAGGGCATGCTACTCTCATCCCTTTCCGCCCGGTAACAATGTAAGGACTATTTCAGGTCAATAGTATCCATGGTCCATGGAAAAAAATTAAAAAGCCTACAGAGCACTTCCCGTACCAATTCCATTGTGTAGGTTTACAAATACAACATTTGGCTAGATATGATAAATTAGTAAATTGTACTAATAATTGTTACAAACTAATTATATACAACGCTGAATCATTGTATTGTTTCATACAAAATGAGTGTATATTATGTTGTTCTTCCTGTTTCACATTCTTGAAATTATGTTGTATTTTTATTTCACACTGTATAAACACTGATATACCATCCTTTTCTTCAACCATTTTTGTGTATTGCGTGACCCTATTTTAGAACCTCCGCATAAATTTAGAGCTTTTATCTTATCATTTATTACATCGTTTTTATTTAATTGGAAACTTTAAATCATATAATTCGAGCAGGCGAAGCCAAGAGCGGATCGCTAGCTTAGTTACATCAGTAGAAGCAATTTTTGAATATTTTCTTTTTAAACCAGATAGGTATCTTAAATGTTGACCTACATCAAGATCGAGTCGCAGTCCGACGCAAGGCTAACGGACCAAGTTCCTCAAGGACATTGATCTGGGTTTTATTAAAACGATTATTCACTTTTTAGGCACTGATTTCTATAAGGCTGTATTTGCATGACTTTTTTCAAATATTTTTTTGAACGCGATGGAATTACTACTTAAAATTAAATATATTACCCTGATTTGGTAAGACACCAATCATGGCGTTAGGTTACGTAACTTTATAAAAAATACATGAAATTTGGTGGAAATAAAGTTTCCTGTGCGTACCTTCTTTCGGCCTACATTTGGAAGTTGTAGAAGCCTTTCGTAGAGCAGAGGCGTGTGTGAAGCAGAAAGTTGTGTGTTCGATGCCCACTTGAGTAAATGAAATATTTAATATTCTCGTTTCTCGGCTCTTTTAGCGTTGAGTTCCTTTATTTACGACGCAATGCCTTATACTCGTCGCAAATGGGAATGGAAGTGTCTTATTGGAAACGGAATGTTCAACACTCTTAAGTTTATTTTGCATACTTATGCCTGCGGGATAAGGCGTGTAACTTAAAAAGTTGAATTCAATGCATATTAAAAACGTCATTTATAAAATCAATTTCGTATAAACAGCAAGTTTTCCTCAGCAGCACAAATTACTCATAATATTTTATATTTTACGCGTACAAAGTGTTACTAGAAAATAATTACTCAAGCCATTTAATTGCCTAATTTCAATACAATGTTGTGTATAATTTCAAGAAATTATTTGACAGAGTTTTTAAGAATGTATTGTGATTTTAACTATATGAGTAAGTAAATTGGAAATGAACGTGCTGGTGGTTTTTCACGCTGAGGGAATGAATGATGAAAGATTGGAGGAAAATTTATGGAAAAGTGGATCATGAGAAAATATAATTAAAATATTTTTATATTTCCAGATCATGTATAATATTTCTATATTTTCTTACTAAGTGAAGACCACTTAAACCTTTCTTTGAAATGATACATACTTAACGTGATTTAACTTATAAATCTATAAACACCACGTGACATGGCTCATTGTCACATTCCGCCTGAATTGAATCTTTAAGTGATATATCTGTACATTACCTAAATCGAAGCTGCAAGTGAGATACCTGGTATAATTAAAAGTAAATAGAATTACCACGTACATATAAATGTTCATTTATCGAATAAAAAATTGACCTTACTTCTTTTTTGTATACAAAGTAGTGATCATTCAATGATAATAATTGAATTCATTATTCCGTCATTACATAAAATGATCGCTTATACCGACCGCCTTTTTATATTTACGTTGTATTCCGCTCATAGTAGGGTAGACATAGGGAACCTAGTATTAATATACTTCCTTCCTATCCCTACTTTCCACCGAAATTGACGCATTGCGTGTTGAGTGGCGGGAGTCAACGCCATCCTTTGCCTTGTTACCAGAGCGACAAAATGAAAACATCAAATATTTGATTTATTAGTATTTATAATATTAAATATTTCATTGCCTCGAGGGGGAGTCGAACCCACAGCATGTCGCGTTTACAGTCACACACTTGTCCCTGCACCACGCGACAGGCCTTTGTATTAGTGAAGATTTAATAAGATTTTAATGTATAAATACCCTTATAAACTTTCAAAGCTGTAAAGCTCAGTAATAACAATTCTTTCGCTTTAATTTTACAATTTTACAGACCCTTAAATCCTTCGTGCCTATTGTGATTATGATAGAGAACTTTTGACTTCATCGCCATTTTAAAGTTATAAAATTTCTACTTAACTTACTTTGCGTTCAATTTAAATTTATCAAACGAATAGATGTAAATAAGCTTTCTTAAAGTTAGTATTAAGACACTCTGTTCTCCATTTTATGTTTTAACTTGTTTTTTTTTATTTTTAGGGTCGGACCTATCATGTACAAACTAATTTACTTTTTAATTCAATATTAAACAATTCCTCGTTTTGGACTTCACTGAGCAATAAATCGGATATTTATAATGCTAAGTACTATATTCACTCAGTATGAGAGTACAGCTTGGGATTTGACTTGAAAATTTTTGCTTACATCTAAATCAGTATACTTTCAAATTTCAACTTGTACTGGACTCATATTATGTTAATTTGATGTATTTTGTTTGGTAGTAAAATTTACTAATGGTCTACTTCGGTACCAAATATAACATTTCTAGGTCACCTAGAAATGGGTTAGGTTTTTGATATGCATATAAATTAGTTTGAACGTTTGAACTCTAGGACACTGTCTAAGCCCCGCTAACTTAAAAGTGTAATTCGTTTTCTAAATTAGTATTTTGCTTTCCTATGTGACATCTGGTTAAAAATATTAGTTAATCAGTTATAAAATGCCGGTAATAGTAGTTAGTAACTGTTTCAGTTAAATTAATGAAATTTCAAATATTTTATAAATTAATAAAATGAAATGGGTGAGATTTAATTTTACAACTTTTTTTCGCATTTTCCGCCAAATTAAAAGTTTAGTAAGCCTCACAGTGGTAACGAACGAGGCAAAACTCAAGGCCGCGTTTTGTCTCAAAACCAACGTGAGAAGAATACGAATTCTCTATTTACTCTCGCATTTAACAGTCGCACCTTTGTGCCTCTGCGCCACGACAGCCCAGAAATAACTATTAAAATATAACATCGTGTATGAATATTTCAGTTAATATATAAATATACATTTCTAAGTAAAGCAAAGCATTTCAATTCCGAGATAATGATGTGGTCAAGTCTCGGTCCTTGCTTATCTCAAGAATCTTTATGGTTCTATTATCAATTTATTTTTAGTCAGACAAAAACACGTAATTTAACGCTTTAAAGTAACTTTTCTAGAATAAGTTGACAAAAGCTATTTTATAAAACTTATGAAATCACGCGTTATTTTAAGTAAATTTTTCAGGGTAGGCAGAGGGAACCTAGTTAACACATAATATTCCCGGTTTTTCACTTCCACTCATCCCTTTGAGCCAAATTTGAAGCATTGTATGTTGAGTGGCTAAACTTAACGCCACGCCTTGCTTAGTTACCAAAGTCGCTCACCGAGTGTCTAACATAAAAATAATATTTTAATTTAAGCAGCAGTTTTTGAGATTAGCTCGTTTAACCAAACATACTGTTCCCCTTATAAAGAGAAAATATTTTAGTATAAATACATCAACTTATAAACATTATACAACAAATTAATACCGTAATTCGAGTTCAGAATCCGATTTTAGAGTATCTTAAAATAACTCCACATACTACGATAGCAATGCAAATGCAATTATCGAAAATATTTGCTTTACACACGATTATATGTAGATCTGGTCCGAAATTAGGCAAATTTTGGTTGAGCTAGTTCGTACAAATATGCATTGGATTTTGCTATTTTATTGCTAGATATAATGATGAGATGAGACAATTTAAAAAAAAACTTAATACTTAAAATATCTGTAATTTATTTAAATACTTTTTTTTTCTTTTAATTACTCGATCGATTTGATGAAATTTAGACTGTTCCGTGAGTTCAGATTCGTCATGAATAAATCATTTTTTGAAATTGCTCGAAACTATGTATGCACGATTTTTAAGTAACACACATCTTTAAAGAGGAAAAAAGGGAAAAATATAAAGTCAGTTTTTCATTTCCGTTTAACTTTAGTCGTTATATCTCAGCCAATTACATACCAAATATTTCTTTTTATATTAACCTCTTATGCCCCTAGGGGTCCTTATGTTTTTCACGCTTTTACGTGACCAATATCACAGATACTGTGTTTTCGAGGGTCCATCGAGGTTTCCTATACCTCTCAGACCGCTTACTTTTCCTTCATATTATAAAATACGTACACTTGCAAGAAATCTCTGTTCATTCCAGATGATGAACAACTGAAACGCAACAAAAAAAGCTAAACTGTTATATGAACTAGATAATAAAACACACAATCATTCAGTGTATTTTACTGTCCCATGACGGTCTTGCAAACGGAACAGATCATACCATCTTTTAGCTTCACGCTGTATCCCGCATATAAAAGCCAATAGTAACTTGGGAACCTAGTGTTAAAACACTCCGTTCCGTTCCCCACTATCCGCATAATTTGAGTCATTGCGTGTTAAGTGCCTGAACTCAACGCCACGCTTCACCTCGTAGTGAAGAAATGTAGATATTAAATATTTTTAAATTCTCCGGTGGAGATCGAACCCGCCATCTGTCACGCACCAGTGCCACTTCAGGCCTCACTAATATATTCATATATACATAACAAAGACAACCAAAACAAAATATTACTGTATATATACCATTACAATTCAGAATCTCAAATAGAACTTTGGGGCAAAACGGAAGGAAGACGTCATATGAACATACCATATACCCTATACCACAAAGTTCATTAAATATTAATGATGAAAAGTGCGATCATTACCATACTTCAAAAGAAACAAGTATGAGAAAAGTTATAAAAATATCCCCCTCTATCTACACTCGAGTAGCTGCCTTCACAAATATATTTAATTGACACGAAGATAGCACGTTTTATTGGCAACATTCGCTTGGCTTTAATAAAATTATATAACAATTTCTATTTTATTATGATTTTAAATGATCTGATTGCGATGCGGATGAAATATTTACTAATTGAAATGGTTAAATTATATTTTACGAAAGAAGCCTAAGGTATATCGTAGTGATAGTGCACAAGCGTATACAGTTAATGGTTTGACAGACAGGTTGTGAGCTTGATCCCCACTCGAGGAAACGAAATATTTATTTTTTCTTTATTTCGCTCTGGTTTCCACTATCGTTTCTCGAATGGAAATTTTCTTAATGTGAACGGATTGTCTTAATACTTGGCTTTCAGGCTTGGCTCTCTGCCCACCATGCGCTGTGCTTGTTTTTTTTTTTATGGAAAAAGACACGGCAAACGAGCGTACGGGTCACTTGATGGTAAGTGATCACTGCCGCCCACGACCTCGTGTAGCACCAGAGGAGCTACAGGTGCGTTGCCGGTCTGTAAGGTGGATGGGCACCGGGGCCCGGCATTACCCAATGCGAAACGCAGTGACCAAGGTCACTACTTAACGCCGGTTTTAAATGCCGGGGGTGGTAACAATCCGGTCGAGTTTGCCCATGCGTGTTGTCATTGCTGACAACGTGACTCTCCCACTCGTACTTTAGTCGCCTTTTACGACACCATCAGTACCAAGGTGATCCTGTTTTTTTAGATATTAAATGTAGAGTGGCGAAACTCAAAGATACACAAAAATCCCTAGAAATTGATCACACGACCATATTTTTACCAAGAGGTTTTGCCACTGTGTGCTTGACGATTCAAAAGTGCTTGTAATGGCCTAATTAAATAAAGAATATTTTGATTTTGATTTTGTGCCGATGGCCTACAAGTCAGAAGCGTAAAACTTAATATTTGGTTAAGCTTTGAAATTTCATAAGTTTTTTTTACAGTGTTTATAAAATATTTACATTATTTCAACCGTACCTGATCTATCTATTTTATAGCTATTCAAGTAAGTTATATTTGACGGTATTATTAGTTCCTTAAACGGCTAACTCGATTTACAAGGCCCTGGAAACCTCGCCGTACTAAATTGCTATCAACGGCACGCACTTTGGAGTCGCAAAGTATTTTTGCACACGCACGCGTAATTTTTGTTTTCTCTATACTTTTTTATAGTTAATTTTTTTCAACTTGACGCTGTATCGAACGGTAACTTCGAAATCTAATTTAAAAACTCTCAGTTCCGTACCCCACTTTTTGCCGAAATTGAGGCATTGCTTCTTGGGTCTGCTCTCTTCACTCGCCAATCCCCCCCCCCCCCCCCCCCCCAACACAAAAAATAAAAAAAAAAAAACACCACCCACCAAAAAAAAAAAAAAAAAAAAAAAAAAAA
>DWMZ01006254.1:0-10423 GCA_018249855.1 Eueides tales michaeli | reverse complement strand
ATATATATATATATATATATATATATATATATATATATATATATATATATATATATATATATATATATATATATATATATATATATATATATATATATATATATATATATATATATATATATCTGTCGTGGCGCATTAGGACAACGTTTGCTAAGAATCGCGAAATGAATTGTTTTCCCTTTTAGTGCAATTATTGAATTAAAGTAGCACCGCGTTCTGCCACGCTCGACTAGACAACGGACAACGCATATATAGACACTATTTTTCCTTTATTTATTTATGGCAAGTTACAATGAACGAATAGTAAAGAAATAAGTAGCGTAAAGAGTGACATAAAATGTATACAAATGGAGATGCAAGCGGAAACTAGTTGTAAACAAATATAGATTTTAATACCCAAAACTATTTATTAATCATATTCATTGTGACGATATCATTGACTTGACCATAGTGGGCGGTATTAGTAACAACGCCCACAACATTGTTGAAAAGCTAATTAATAAAATTTCAAGCCTGAGTTAAACTGTTGTTACCAAATTTATAATACTAAAATTGTATACATTATATTTTCTTGCATAGGGCAGGGTACAGCGTGAAGCTGAAAAAAATTATAAGGGTTTCGGGAAATTAGTGTTAATACACTCCGTTCCGTTCTCCACTTTCCACTGAACTTGAAGCATTGCGTGTGGAGTAGCGGAACTCAACGCCGCCCTTTTCCTTTTACTTGTACCAGAGCGAAGAAATTAGGTTACCTGTTTAAATTGATATCCTCAAGTGGGGATCAAGTCCACAACCTATCACGTTTGCAGTCACATACATGCCTTAGAGCCACGACAGGCTGACATTATAAGCACATAAATCAAATCTGTTTTCCTAGACATGTAACGATTTTGTGAACTTTTCAATTCTTGAAACTAAAATAGCGAATAAATATTCTGTAAAGTAATGTTGTTTCAAGTCAAAACTTATACGCGGTCCATGAAACAGCGAACATCTGGAGCTGTCTCCATATAAAAATAAGATTGCGGAACCTTTCTCATTTCTATACAACTATTGATACTATTCGAAAAAATTGTAGGAACATTTGTTACCTCAAATATGAAATAATGGAGGTACGTTATACTTAAATAGGCATATTATTTATAGATGATATATTTTTATATTGTATTCCGCTTATAGAAAGGTAAACCATGTCGCTTTATATCTCGTTTCAAGATGTTACGCTACAACTTTTAATTAGCAAAACCCAAAGCCAAATTTTGTCCAAACCGTGCTACAGAAGTTGGAAAATGAATGATAGAGATCGAACCGTCATACGACGATCGACTATTTCACTGCGTCATGTTGGACTGAGATATCATTTACTGTAATGTATATGTGTTACAAGTGCGTAAAGATAAAAAAACAGAGATTATGTTATATTTCCCATTGAACTAAAACAAAACTTAATTGTGAGTTTTATTTTTCAGGTAATCTTCTTCTACATACCATCTTTAAAAGTAGACTTAGAAAGACCCACTTAATAAATAAGTTAATATGATTTAATTTTCATCAATTAAAATTTTCAGTAAAAAAGTAATAAATGTTTCACAAAAGACAATTAATCAATGATCCATTACTAAACAAGTAAAAATTCCAAAATTGTAATAAAAGTAAAAAAGGACATATGTATGTACATACTTTATTTTACATAATAGCTATAAACAATCAGTCCTCGATATATTTAGGGCGAAGTTAAAAATCGTCGAGTCACAGATGCGGCCGGTCTGTGTCAAGTGCAGTTTGGCAACGGTGATATATCGTACCTCGTCGGCCTTATACACGTTTGTTTTCGGAATGTTGGTAATACTAAAATTTAATGCTTAGTTTGTTTTTTATTTAACTTGCATTTTTTGGAAGCAATTCATTCTTACGTTTTCTATAAGTCCTTATGTACTTCCACATATAGTGAGTTAGCAGCGAGTTAAGTGGTAATCGAGTATGTAATAATGTTCTCTATTTTGACCTTAGATATTATAGTACGGAAGGCCATGATGCTAAATCGGAATTTACTCGAGCGTCATAGAGACCTACTGGGTTGTGAAGCTTAGATGATAAAAAACGAAAAATGTCATATAAAATATACCATTTCATCAGTGGGGGGAGCAGCTATAGATTTTCAAGTGTAAAAAAAAACAGTTCCATGGACATACTCGAGCGTGTCAGATAATGATATTATACATGGCCTACGTATTTTTAAGAATGTACGTATGTTAGTCTGACTATTTCAGTGATGGGGGTGGCCCTACGTAGGGGTGAGAAATGAAAAAAAAAACTTTATCGAGCGTGTCAGATTTTCGCAGGGGATGTTAAGTGAACCTAAAAAAATGCTTTTATATAATAATCTGACGATTTGGATGTGACGCAAAGTCATTTTCGTTGTTAGAATGTGCAAAAAAAATTGGTCATTTTGAAATACTCAAGCGCGTCTAATTAAGATATATATGGTTCATCTTGATGCCTTAGACGTGCTGTCTCTTAATCTGACAATTATCTAGAGGGGTTTGGCTAATCTGATAATTTAAAAATTGTTTTTTTTTGTATTTTTTTAAACTATTGTACTTAATTAATTGAAAAGCTCAGGAAATAGCATGCAAATGAGAAAGTACATGTTTTTTAAAGTAGAATAGTTGTATTTATAAGAAAATAGTTATAAAAAATTAAACTTTTAAGAGTATTTTTCTTTCAATCATCTTCATCTATAGGTAGAGTCTTCTTCATACTCTGGCTAAATTTCAACCTCAGATTGCGTATCGCGTATAACATATAGAGAAAGAGTGAGAGAGGAATAGAAGCGCCGAGTGGGTAATATAGACATCACTTAACTGCACGCATTAAACTCTATCGATGAATTTTTGTTGCTTCGGCTTGCCGAAATTGTCAGATTATATATTTTTCGTAATCCTTGAATTATTCCGTTCAAAATAAAAGAAAATTTAGCTACGCTCGAGAATGTCCAAGTGACGATTTTTTTTTGCAATTTTGAAGCCCTCCCCCTTCTTTACGTTTCACTCAAATTGTCAGATTAGTGAAATCTACACGTTATAGCACTTAACTAACTCATCTTATCTTAATCTGACGCGCTCGAGAATGTCTGATGATCAATTTTTTTTTACTAATCTGATCCTTTATCCTTGACGTTCAAACATATATAGAAGACTCATATTTGGTGTAAGTACTCAATAGAGTACAAGGTACCCCGCTGTATATTATTCTGCCGCGCTCGAGTAAGTCCCGGAATCCCCTCTTCGGCTCCTCTACTATTATAAAGAATCAAATTTATATATTATAAATATATTTTAAGACTTACAATCTTTGCTACGTGATTTAAAATACTTTGGAGTTTTACGTGAAACTTAGATTTCATTTTAACTGAAGTCGTGCTATGGAGTTATGTGTATGAACTTTTGTATTCACGAATTTTACGATTAAAGTCTTTGTCGTAATATAAGTTAGGCATATTATTGTATGTACACGATTCCATTGTTCAGTGTAGAATATATTACTCATCCAGCGCTTGCAGCTGCTGTCAGGTAAACAGTAACATTTGGCCTTCCAGTTGAATTTAAAACTTCGCATTTGTTTTCGAATATTTTGTGTTTTTTTGAATAGAAAAGTATACGATTTTTTGTTCCTCTTTTTAAAAGTAATGAAGCAACATCTATAGTGTTAAAATAAATATGTTTAAAAATACGTGTGCGTGTGACTGTAAACGCGACAGGCTGTGGGTTCGATTGCCGTTCAAGGAAACAAAATATTTCATAACTTAAATGGTTCATTCTAGTAACGAGACAAAGCGTCACTCAACACGCAATATCTCCAGAATTTGGCTAAAAATGGGGAACGGAAACGTCTTGTCTTGTCAATAGGTCACAAGTAAAAAAAAAATTACAAGTGGAAAAGAAGTAAAAACTTGTATCCTGTGGCTTCTCTTTGCTGTGTATTTTATACATATTAACGTAAATTAAGATTGACCTACAATTTGTCACGTATATCTAAATAAGTTGTGGAAGATCGATCGCGACTGAAGTAAATACTGTATTTGTACAAATACTAAATTTAAAAACGTATAAAAATTTGAACGAAGCAGGATTTGAGCCTGCGCCTCTTGGAATCCGTCCAAGCGCTCTGACCACTAAGCCATTCTCGTTCTCACCAAGCTCCGTCGAAATTTTAGTATTTTTCTTTCTTAAGTGTGGAATAACACTTTAAAAATAGTAAAAATATGTACAAATATAAACTCAAAATAGCAGCACATTTAAACACTTAAAACGTTCTTTAATTACCAAATAACGTGAAACCATATTTTATAGCACAAGGCTTGTCAGATCTTTCTAAAGGTAGGACGTCGTCGTCTAAAAGTGACCGGCTGTAACTAATGTTTCCTTTTCAAAAGGCGAGGGTAAACGCCGTGAACTGTGCTACTTATCGGTTGATTATTAGAAATCGATATGGACTGCGCTGTTGAATGTTACGGTTACGGTGATGCATGGTGTAATCTGTGGCTGAAGGTGGCTTAGGTACGCCGTTTGACCATGGCACTGCCATGCTACTATGATAGCTAGTTTTTAAATAAACATTAAATAGCAAATGAAATGTTATATTAATATGAAATGTTTAATAATTTCGAATGAAATATTTTATAATTTTATTTCTTCGTTCTGATAACAAGGCAAAAGCGCAGTGTTGAGCGTCGCCGCTTAGCACTCAATACCTCAATTTCGTCTGAAAGTTGTGAATAGAAGGGAGTGCCCTAATTCCAGGTTTCTAAGTTCCGTCTTACTAACATGCCAGGTGTGGCTATATGCCGCTGTGGTCCCACGTGAAGCTTAAAAAAATTAAATGTTGTTTTATAATTATACAAAAGCTCGGAATGATATAAAATAAAACATTATGTGTGTACAAATATATGTATAAGACATTCTAAATTGTTTGTAAGGATTTCTTCTTATCCCCAAAAAAATAATTTCTAATCTGTTTTATAAGCTACATCCTGCATACAGCTGTAAATTCAGTAACGTGGGGAACAGAAATGTCTCTAAGTTTTTACAAAAACAATTAAATATTTATATTTCAAAAATGATTGCTAAGCAGATTTCATAGTCCAAGAACACATAATTAAAAACTATCAAAAAAAAGTTTTGCCGCTCAATCTTATTTGAAAGATTTTAAGAGATCTGAGATTACAAAAGCGAATATTTTGCCACAAGATTCACAACTTTGTATTATTGTAATAAGATACCGCATTTCAGAACAATTGTTGCAATGCGTAATGATGAGAGATTATATATTCGTAGCGAATAATCGTCTACAATATAGATGCCATTAACGATGTCATATTTTATTTTAGTGTTCTATAAACTTGGCTCATTTATCTCATTATATAATTGGACAGATCGTTTAACGAATCGCATCAAAGCAAATCTAATTTTCGTTTTGGAGAATTTTAATTATATTGTGTTTCCTTCTTTTATCGTCTGTTACACCATCATAATAAACTGCCTTATGAGTTCTTAATACGATTTGACTTATATATAATTTCCTGACAGAGAGCAGTGAACTTAGTCGGTATAAATGTTTAGTTGAGAATCTAATCTTAATTTATTCATTTAAGGGTGCAAAAAATATTAGCCATTACTGGACCATATGTCCTATTTATTTCGCTAGGTAATATATTACTTAGATTGTTTTTCTTTATAATAACAAGGAGCAGTCAGTAGTGCCTGTAAAGGCATATTTAAATTGATATTTGCCTTTCAGCTATTTAACAGCTGCCAAACTGTCAAGCGAAGTTATTAGAAATGTAGGACATTGCATATTAAACCACTTTTGTTTCGGATTTTGCACCAAGCTAACCCTTGCGCTTTTCCGTTGTTACCAGAGCGTAGAATTGAAAATTTAAAATATTTCACTTCCTCTAGTGGGGATCGAGCCCACAACCACGCGGTACGGCAGGCCCGTATTACGTGAGTGGCATAACTCAACGCCGCACTTTTATTATCATAGCGATAAAATGAAAATAATTAATTTCCCCGAGTGAGTATGTAACCCAGAACCATCATGTTTTCTGTCTCAAAGTATAATATATAATAATAGTAGTTAGTGACACAGTGCCTTATCGCTAGACTCACCCCTGTCCTGTTATATGCGCGTTTAAGCGTGAAGCTAAAAAACACTGATCAAAGTAAAACAAGAATTAATCTCTAAGTTGCATAATCTCTATCATTTATTCTGGCCATTTGCCCAATGCTAAAGACTAGGTCAAAACAAATACCTAAAAAGTCATTGTATTGAATATTTATATAATAATTGCTAACAACATTTTAACCATACAACATAAATATTTCACTAAACAAAATTTTGAGTCTAATATTAAGACACTCCGTTCCGTTACCCACTTTCGTGTTAAGCTAGCTAACTGTGTGTTAAGTGGCGGAATTCCCAAGTTCCTTTTTGTCTACTCTGCCATGCGAGGAATACAGCGTGAATATGAAAAAAAAATAACCCACAACTTTCGTGCAAATGCGGACACGGTTTAACTGCTCTATAATAGTTTACAGTGAAATATCTAAAGTATGAATATATTATGTATGGCTATTTATATTCGGAGACGATTATCGCTATACATATATATAAATGACTTTGAAAATCTATGAAGCGTCATTAATTTTTATAGGATCTAACGAATTATTTATTAATCGAATCTGCGTTTTCGAATAAAATCTTTATAGATTTTATTCGAACAGTTAGTTTATACTAACTGTCAATTTCACCAAAATCAGCCTTCCAAACTATTTAATAATATATCGCTTTGCTTTGCTAAAGTAGGCCTGAAATGTTTGCCCAGTGTCGATGTCCCCTTTCAAGGAGACAAATATTTTGCTCTGAGATTAAATCCCGCGCTGTCTTATATCCAAAAAGACTAACGCAGACAGTTTTTGCGGGTTTGCGTTTTTTAATTTAATATTTTGGTATAGGTGGCCCCGTTTTGTTACTGTAGAGTAATCACGTTTTCGTCATTATAGTTTTTTAGTGTTATTTAATTTTTTTTTTAAATTTATTTTTGAAGAAAGCATGGAATTTACTGGATGTTCATAAGTAGGTATTGTTAAGCTTAAATAATATAAACTCTCACAGACATGATCTTTGATATTAATATTCTGTATGTTAATTATTTAAATACGAGTAGGTTATATATAGGTTTTCAAAACCTATAATTACCTTCTTCTTCTGTTTTAATTATTTTCTTCTTCGGTTTTTTTATGAACCTAATGAATCTTGAGCATATTTTTTTTCCTTCACGCTGTATCCCGCACGGAGCAGGTTGGGCAGGGGGAACCTGGGAACGTAGAAACTCTGTTCAGTTGCCCATTTTCTACCGAGTTTAAGAATTTATTTTTATACGTATCTGTTTTTTTTTCTCAAGTAGGGTTAATTCTGTTTGTGTAAATAAACTCGGAATTATGATGAGCTTGTTTCTAAGAGATTACAAAGAAATGGAATACAAATAAAATGAAAACATTTGAAAATAAAAACGTTATGTGGTTTTTATTTTGTCACGTACTTCACACATAAAACTATACCGTACGCTATTTTACTGGATAGAGAATTGTGAGATGCCTAGTTTGCACTTCTCAAACGAAAACTTAAACAATCGATTCAAATTATGTGAGAGATTTTCTTAGCAATGAAACTTTTTATCTCTACTTTTTTTTTCTTTTAATCGGTAAGCAAAAATCTTTTAAAGAAACTATGTTTAAAGCGATTGATTTTACTCGGCTGAATGAACTTTGGAAATGAGAAACCATTAATGATTTTTTTTTTATTTTGTATCACGCATTTCCTATAGTTTACGGAGTTGGTCTTCAAATGGAATAGAAACTGTCAAATTAATGGTAAGCCTCTTCCTGTCATTCATAAATACATAATTATCTATAAATAATATTTAAAATAATTAAAAATAGTTATTCCCTTTTCGTCTTTGTGTCGAATCCCATTTTGATATTTACAAATTTGGACTTATTAATAGAAAATATCGACAGTTAAAATTACTTAAAAATGTATATAAAAAAATTAGAATATTTAATTTTTATGTGTCTTTGTAGTATATTTTAATAATTATATATTTTAGAAAAGATGATTAAAGACATAAAAAAAAAATTAATCCCACCAGTATAGTTACAATTTAACAATTTTACTATACAATACTCATTATTATTCTCCAAGGTGGCCCGGTATATTTTTTAATATTTAATAGTCACATCTAGCATCCATTATTTTGTCAATATAAAATGTAGTTGGTGTAGGTACCACCTACATTTTATATTGCCATTACTTGCTATATTTAAATAATAAATACGTAACTCTCTAGAGTATTTACTTCTCCTTTAAAATCAAACACAGGATACTCATCAGTGTAACTTTAACACAGGTTAAATGTTTATAGGTACGTATTTAACAATGTATTTTGATCATTATAATTCATGAACAGGGGAAAGTTGTTATATAAAATAAGGTAATTACACTTAGTATATAACCGGGTAAATATATTAAAGATTAATATTTGCCTTTATATAACTTTTTAGTAAGTAATAAATTTTATTATGTCAATAAACTGGTTCTTTAAGTATGCATATATGTGTAAATAGTAACATATTCGTTGTTTTTATTTATTGTATAAATCATTATTAGACAGCTATCCATATCATAAAGGATAGTTGTTCAGATTTTTTATTTAGTGGAAGTTTTTTTTTAACAAATGGACATCGATACTGGTTTTACCATGTGCCATATTATTTTTGTATTTAGTCTGACATTAAAACCTTACATATAAATTAACCTATATATTAATTTAAAAAGCTGAGCATCTCGGAATAAAAATGAATACTTCACTTTTCTCTAACTTTAGAGTTTCTTAGATATACTACTATTTTATTTTGCAGCTTCACGCTATATCCCACACGTGGTAGGATAGGCAGAGGGAATTTCATAATTAAGTATTATAACATTTCATTCTGTTTCCCATTTTCCGCCAAATCTGAGGCATTGCGTGTTGAGTGGCGAAACTCATCGTCGCGCTTTGCCTTAGTACCAGAGCGAAGATATGAAAACATTAATATATTTAAATTGAAAATATTAAATATTTCATTTCCTCGAGTAGGGATTGACCTGTCGTTTACATCCACACTCTTGTGCGCCTGCGCCATTTTATTATTACATTACTGGTGTTCAAAATATTAATAACGATTTTTTCTTATGGGTATTATAAGAAAAAGTTGGTAATGTCTGATTTAAAATTATGAATGTATCCTATCCTGAAACTTGTAACAAAGGTACACGAAATATGACGTAAACCTCTTCCAAAGAGCACCAGAGAGCTCATAAATGCCCTTATTTAATCTATTTAAATATGAAAGCCAATTCTTTGTAGGTTAAGTCTTTCGATTATTTACCTTTACTTTGATTCGTTTCTTAAAGCAGTTCGAAGAACCTTTATTCAAGCATTAAAACGCACAAAGGTGTACAGGTTTCATTTTTATTTTACGCAGAAACAAGAAATACTTGAACTTTTTCAATTATTAAGTTTGTAAATATAAAATAGAGTAATTATATATTTTGGCTGTTTTTAAAGACGGACGGTTTCCAAGATTTGGTAATAATCGTATAAATGTTTATATATTACATACATACCTCTATAGTAACGAAAAGTTACCGTTGTATTAGTTCACTTTAGAAAGCAATCTTTTTCTTAACGACACTATTGAGCATTGTTGAAAAGGCAAACGGATTATCAAACCCAAACTTACTGAAACGACCGCTTAGTTGAAAGCATAGGTTTCAGCTTGAATATTTTAAAATTAACAAACTTGGCAAGACTATTTTTATAGTGATCCTACTTTTCGGAGTTTAATTAGACAATATAATATATATAATAGGCTTTTCGAATAAAATAAATTAAAATTGTTATTAACAATCATTAAATCATATATCTGCTTCCCTGTACTATATTTACCTAAATTCAGGTTCCAACTTATTACGCAATGTCTTTTAGGCGTAAACAACGCATATTGAAACAAAAACTTAATTAAGCCATTATTTACAGATTATGTTTTCTTTTAGCTATAAAGAAATACTATACAAATAATTCATTGACATCTTGAATAACATTAATGTTCCACCTCCATCAGATTATGGCTAACAAGAATTTATTACGAAGGACAGCAATCGAATCAAAGTTTCCGGTTAGTTACATGAGGCTCAGAGATTATCAGATCACATCAGAATTTCTGATAGAATTCCCGCTCGCCTTCGTTGTAAATTAACTACATTATTCTGTGATATTATTTTATATTTCTTTGTATTTCTTAGCTAAGAGAGAGTGTTA
>DWMZ01006253.1:0-10423 GCA_018249855.1 Eueides tales michaeli | reverse complement strand
TGACGCATTATCTTTTACAGCTTCGTTACGATCAGAACAAGAGCTAGCTTGTGAGATTTTGGAAGTGAAAATATTTATCATAACACCAGGTGCTGTAAATCAAAAATTTAAATTTTGTTTTCTTCACCTTTGTGGTTTGAGAAAATTGTTTTCGAGATTTCGGGCAAGATTCCTACTAAGGTATATGAAACATTTACACTGGTTTGATAATATATTGCGGCGTTATGTTCCGTCATTTGATTAGCTTGACAATTCATTTAAGACTGACGTAGTTAATTGTATTTTATATTTTGTATAATGTGTAAGCAGTTTGAACTTACCTTGTACTACGTTGAGAAAAGCAAATCTTATAAAAATATTTTTTTTTCTATAACTTTTACATAAAAAAAATGTATCGTGTATTTATCAGATAATATATATTTATGTACATTTTAATTTTAACAAATCTGTGACTGATCTCTGTATGTACATAGAAGATTCATTAAAAAAGTTAGATTTTCATTTTTTTTGTCGGTTTGTCTGTTTATCTGTTTGTTTAACTACATTTAAATGCAGTTATCACTATTATATTTTGGCAACCTTCCTGTTTGTTTTATTAAAATCTATAAACGTTAATAAATAAAATGGTTACGTCAATTGAAAGTATCTAGTTAGACTAAATTGCTACAAACTTTTCATTACTTTAGCTGAAATTTTAGTTTTCAATGGAAATATATTGTCTTATAAATGATAAATTTATTAGAATAAGAAAGTAATTGAGATTATTAAATAAAATTGTATAACTCAAGCGAGTGAAGCCGCAGGCGGGTCACTATTAAGATATGTAAGGAAAGCACTTATCGTTTAGTCACCATATGGACGTACTTTTATGAAATATTCCCAGTTTTTGAACCAAACCACTTCGAACCTGGACGCTTATAAAATATTCAGCTAACCAAAGTAACGCGAGTCCTGTCCTACATACGCTTTAGTGGGATAGATTTAAGTGCAAGTATAACGCGTTTCTGTCTCGCAATAAACTTTTACGATGATCCGAAACACGCATTTTTATATTTTTCGAGGTAACATAAAAATCTTATTTGACCCGCTCATTCGTTACATGGACAACGTTTGGGATATATATCACATAAAGTTCTAGTGAGTGTTAGTACAGAGTATAGTTTTTTAGTGCTTTTTTTATAAATATTTTAGTATTATGTTATTGTGAGTTAAGAGAACTGCCTCGGAGTTAAGAATTGATCGTAATTTGTAAAAGAGTAGAATTAATATATGGATAGTTTTTTTTACATTTATTCTATTTTTATTTATCATCATGCCGGATCCCACCTGACAGGCTAGGTAGAGGCAATATGGGAACCTCGTGCTAGGAGACTCCGATTCGTTCCACATTTTCCGCTGAAATTGCGTATTAGGTGGCGGATCTCAACGCGCTTTTGCCATATTAACAGAGCAAAGAAATGAAAACATGAAAATATTTAAATTAAAAATATTGAAACTTTCTTTTCTATGAGTGAGGAACGAACCTACAACTTGTCGCGCTTACAGTCGCATGCTTCTACCGCTGCGCTACGACAGGCCTCAATTACATGCTTATATAATATATAGACAATAATGAAACATTACGAAACATAAGATACAATGTGAAGTTGAAAAATGTAAAGAAACATTTGATCTTTGTTGAATAATAATAAATATGTAAAAACCAATTGATGATGATATTAATTATCGAAAAATTAAAAACTCCTACTCAGCGATATTATTAATTTAACTCTAAGAAATGCTCGGCTATGAAACAATATTGAAATTAGTTCCTCATTTACATGGAATTTTTTTCCTGATATTTCAATTACAAAATACCTTTGAAACGATGATATCAATTTGAATTTCTAGCGGTTTGCGCTATTCGATAAGAAATTTTTATTTTAATGAGATTGATATTAATCCCACGTGGCTCAGTTGGAGGGTCTAAGTTTAAACGTAGTTAATGTGGATTCTATCCATATGAGGGGTTATTTATTCTACACGACGTTAAGTTCCGCCGCATGCAGTGAGAGTCGAATCTATAATGATCGAGCGTAAGGAAGTTACGGTAGGAGGTCTCGAAGTCAAGCGAAAAGTGGCTAACAAAGTGTCTTGACATAATGTCCTAGACTTGACATGGTATTCGGGACAAACTATAAGAAAAGCAATTATCAATCCGTACTATATAATAGAGAACGTAATTTTATTATGGTGAAATATTTTTTTCCATTTATCTCGATAAGATTTCGATGTACGGTTCATATGAAAAAAAAATGAAATTTAATGCTAATTGATATCTAAATATTCTTTTTGTATATTTTTGTAATTTTGTATACTCGTTCATTCTAAGCTTTCATGAAAACAATTCTACGATAAGGCCAACAAGTATACATAACACTATTCTATTTTTAAATTAAGTACAATAATAATATGTTTATTTGTTACTTTTGCTTGGTTTTAAACAATGTTAAATACTTTAAATTTAATCGTAGTAAGAATTTTTTACGATTTCTAAATAATAATTTTTCCTCCTAAGTGTGGATTAACACTTAAAAAATAATAAAAAAGATTTGAACAATGTTAATATTTAAAACATAGAAACTGATAGCCCAGTGATTGTCGTGGCAATGTGATAGTGTCGATAATTATAGATTCGACTCTTACTCAAGAAGCATAAATTATTTTTAGTTCCTCGTTTTGGCGAGAGGCTTTTTTGGCTTCAATTTATTCTACATAACCTTTTATGCAATACAAAAACGAGTCCAGTCACTCTAGGTCTTTGCTATATAGTAGAAAAATGTGAAGTTCAACAAAAAATGCCAATAGAATGAAAGAAATTGTTTGAAGATAAAACAGTAACGATCTTTAAACTGTTAATTTATTAGCAAAGCTTAGTTTTTCCCGTCTATGTATCCGATACTAAAATAAATATAATCGTTACCATGAAAATCCAACCACCTTTAGCTAGGGCCATATATAACACTCATATTGAACTAACATTTTACTAGAAGTCTAACTTATTGCTAAGAAATATACGATGGAAAGCTGCAAGCTCAGGGAATTTCAAAATGCTATATACATATACCCTAGAGATTACTTTTAAAATACTCTAGAAATTATTTCAGGAGCTTCACACTTTATTAAAAAATAAAAACAGTTTGGTTTATAAATTTTTGATTAAATAAACAAAAAAAACTCTGATAATGTGTGCTAAGTCATTTTTTTCAGTTATCCCACTTATAGCCAGATAACCAAAGGAAATTTCATTACACTCTGTACCGTTTCTCACTTTCCCTGTTGTAAATAGCGTGTTAGGTGGTAGAACCACATTTTGCCATGTTACTGAAGCGAAGAAATGAAACCATTGAAATATTTAAATTGAAAATATTAAAATATTTTATTTCCTCGAGTATCGAACTCACTACCTGTCACGTTTACGCTTGTGCCTCCTGACGAGTCTCAATGAAATCATTCATCAATTAAGTGTGACATTCGAAAATGGATAACATATAAAGTAATATCACTACAAATATTTACTCCTATATATTACAAAAAAGTACAAGAAGGTAATAAAGAAATACTATGTTCTTAATTCGATAGAAATCGAAAGGGTCTTTTATTTTCAGTTTTACCTTGACTTTTATACAGACTTAATGGCACCATTATTTTATAACCAGTCTCGAAATAAATCTTCATTATAGATAAGCCATCCATTTATTTCAAGTAAATAAGTAAACAAACAATTACAATTATAGCAACTATTTTTTATAAAAAAAGACTCTTCGTACTTAAGTACCGTAAGTAAGATAGATTTAAATTTAAATCTCAAGAATCTCAAGCATAACAAATAAATATCCATACTTTGTGCAAAAAGGAGGAGCTTTGAAAGTAGCTGTTAGTGTTAAGACATAGACGTCAAAAATTTTTAACCTAACATTTGGGTCCCAGGCCCTACTCTAGGCTTTTCGCCTTACAATTTAATAGGACCTATAATCCACGTAATGTTAAGTAATTTCTCCCCATAGAATAGCTTATCTCTTAAGACTCCATGAATATCCTAGATCTTTATTTTCTTTTATTTACAAGAACAGCAAGCTAACTTTCAGAAGAAAGAAGAAGAAATTCTGTATACAAAATTAATTTATTACCTGTCTAATTTCGCCTATCATGGCGCAGAGGCACAAGCGTGTGACTGTAAACGATAGGCTGTGAGTTCGATCCCCACAATGGAAAATGAATATTTATAAATTAAATATTTAATGTTTTCATTTCTTCGCTCTAGTAACAAAGCAAAGGGCGGCGTTAAGATCCGCCATTTAACACGCAATGTCTCGATTTCGGCTGATAGTGTAAAAAGAAAGTAGAACGGAGTGTCTTAATACTACTATAATATACTGCCTGCCAATATAGGGGTAAGTGTAGCTGAAAAGAAAATTAATAAATTATAACATTTTAAATGAGATTTAGTAATTGAATAATTTTACTTGTATAACCTTTATCAATGCGTGTCCAGTTGGAGATAAAACAACCAAGCGGTAATGTACAACGGAAATATATATTTTTATTTCATGTAATTTACTAAATAAAAATAATTAGTGTATTTTTAAAAGCTCCTGTGTTTTAGCCTAAGGGCTGATAAAACTTTTCCATTTAACCCGGCTGTGTGACGTGTACTGAACATGGATTCCCAAGACAATGTCATTAGCAAAGTTAAGGGCAATGTTGGCTAATGAAGGCCAATTTGGAAGTTTGAAAATTTATATAAAATTTACCTATGTGCGTGGCCTTTTAACAACCGTGTTACAAAAATGTTAATTTAATTCTGCTGTTATAATTTTATAATTCTATTGTAATTTAGTAAAAAAATTACTTTTTTTAAATCTTAGGTAAAACTAGTACAATAAAATAACTAAACCATTGTAAGTAATAAAGTAGTTTGAGCTTTTTTAAAAAAAAAAATACAAGTCAATTGAGCGTACGAGTCACCAAATGATAAGTATTTTCACTTTCAGATGTTTATTTTTTTAAGGTGGAGGTAAACGTATATTTTTCCTGAAACTTGTAATAGAATCAACAGTTTTTTGTTCCCAATGTCTCTCAGTAAGCAGAACATTCTTAATGTGATGAAATAGAGAAATGTTATGTGTTGAGAAGTAATATTTGGATAGGTTGTTAATAGGTGTTATATGTTTCATAATCTTACACTTAGATCACAAATGAGTTTCTCTATCTCCCACAGTTAATTCATGGAAAGCCAAAGTGATATTTTTCATTAAGAGCAAGAGGCTATGACCCTTACAAATAATAAAAATGATCTCTTAATTAGAGAAAATATAATATTAAACTTCAATTAATTGTATTTTGAAGAAAACCTAAATAAATTACGAATAATACTCACATTACAGAGTCTAAGGTTACTACCAAATATCTTAATATTAAATGTAACAATTTATCATAGCAAATGATTCTGGCTGGAAGGGATCAAGCATCGTTTATCATGCACACCGGAGCTACAATTTATTGAGTTATTATAAATAAGCGACATTTTGATATATAGCATATTATTATTATGAAATTTCGTTGATACAGAGGGGTAATCAATTTCTTTTTAACTATGTCAATAGATTTTGAAAATATTAATTACCTTTTTTTCGTCTAATCATCAAAATGCTTGTAGATATTTTGTATAGAAGTTTCACTGCTGAAGTTGATGATGCACCTCCTTTATACAATAAAATTTAATGCAGTATTTTAATATTTAACACGTAAAAAAAGGTATTCAATACTCCATAGAAAATATTATCATATAGTAACGAATAAGTTACCAATTACGTTTATTAAAGAAATGGTAAAAAATAAAAAAGTGCCTATTAATTTGATCAATTTAAGTTTAGCGTATGCACTCATTTTGTGTAAATTGAACTACAGACCGACCGAAAATAAAGTACTCATATAAGATTTCCATTTTTTCCTTTTGTACGGAATCCTAAAAATAATCGAAATAAATACTATTTGATTAAAAATGTACAGAAAAAGAAGTTAAAACGAAAATTTAAAGAGTTAAAACGAAAATAGCCTGTTATAGGACGGTGAGTCTACCTAAATTTTAAAATAATATAAAAATATTTCTATTTTCTTTAGAAAATTAACACTATGATTAAAACTATCTTAGTATGTATATATATTATCATATCAATCTTATTCCATTAAAACGTTAAAACATATTATATAAAACATTAATATCGTTTCATACGAGTCATATTTTAGCCCCCACAAGAACCCCGCCCGTGGTAAGCAGTAATTAATAAAAGTGACATCGTAACGGAAGCACGCTATGATTTGTTGTGGCTGTCAAGAACAGATTAATTACGTATAAACGCAAGAAAATACATATTTAACTATGTATATCTTTGATTGTGCATACACATATAATATTTTACTAGGGACTAGTAAAATTTCATTTTATTAAGACATACATAATTTATTCAGTATTTTTTTAAAGAAACTTTGTAATTAAGTATTAAATTTTATTAATCTGTATATTAATGTTATCATAATTTTTTTCCCGAAAGAGAGTTCAATCCACAACTGCTTCATTACTGCTCACTGCAACAATGTGTAATGATGGCAATTTTCTAATGCTAAGAAATCAAAATCTAATTTTTTTTTAATTTTAGCCCAGTTTTAAATAAATATGACACTTATTAAAAAAAATTATAATTAAAAAAAATAATAACACTTAAATTTGCAAGACTGTCTAACTTCATGTGTCTTGTTTTAATTAATTTCTTTGAACATCCATATTTCGTAACTCCAAAAAGGATATTACGAACTAAAATAAGTTTTGTATGTAAATGTGAGCACAAAGAAGATGAAGGGACAGTGATTTCAGAGATCGCCCCTAACATTAGTATGGATGACCAGCATCTTTGGAAATCTATCGAATTTGATGTTTACGTTGGCCACTATAATATTTTTCTTTCTTTACTTTTGCTGTTATATTCTTATATTTATTTTAAGGATTAAACTATATATGAAACTAGATTTTATCCGCCTTGTAAAATGGACGAATGAAGAAGATGCAAAAGCGTGCAGTTTTAAACGCGACAGGCCGTGGATATATTTTCAGGCAAAGAAATGTAATACTTGATATTTTCGTTTTCCCGCTCTGGTAACGAGGCAAAATGGCGTAGAGTTCCGCCAATCAGTTCGCATTGCCCCCAGAATTCAAAAAAAAATGTGTAAGCTCAGCTTTAATGAGGACAGAGAGTAAATATAATTCTAGGTTCCCAGGTTCCCTATGCCTACCGAGGTGAAGTAAATTTAAAATATTAATACTATTTTTAAGATTCTCTGAAGAACTCTTGAAAAATGTTCCAAATATCGAATTTACAAAAATGCAAACATTGTAAATGTATTAAACCATTCAAGCACTCCTTTCTGAATATAAAAGGAAAAATCGACGATAAACAAACTCTATAAATCAAGGTAACGAAGGCATCTGTTGTTTTGCGTGCAGGTATTTTCTTTTACTATCCCATTTGTTTTCCCCATATATCCGTCCATACTGATATTATAAATTTGAAAGTAGTCTTGTCTGTCTGTTTGTGTTACCTGTGACCTGATTACGGCCAAACCGCTGAATCGATTGTGATGAAATTTCATATAGAGATATTTGAGTGTCTTAGAAAAAAATAAAATTTTGATTTTATTGGTAAACATAGATGGGAAATATATGGCGTGCACTGGCTCCACCTTATGTAATAAGGATGTGTTTTAATATAAATATATAGCGCACTCAACTTCATGCTGTATACCGCACATGGCAGGGTAGGCAGGGGGACTTATGAACCTAGTATTGAGACACTCCGTTCCGTTCTCTACTTTCCGCCGAATTTGAGGCATTGTATGTTGAGTGATAAAACTCAATGCCGTTCTTTGCTTTGTTACTCACTCGCTACTTGTTTAGATTTCACTTCTTTGATTGAATCGAATCGATCGGACCTGTCTATCGCATTTACAATCACACGCTTGTCTGAAGGTGGTTTGTCGTGGCACAAGGGCATGAATACTTTATTAATTGGAGACATTCATTAAAACTTTATTAATTGGAGTAAAATTAAAATAAAGTTTTACTCCATCTTGGAACACATTGTGCTCTACCACTAAAAAACTAGGCAAAATGAAAATTCGAGCTTAATAATCGTACCTAGATGGAGGATACAAAAAAAATTCAGAGGCTGTCGTGACGCAACTGACCATCATTTGACTGGAAACGTAAGAATTTGGATTTTATTCTATCTCGGCATCTCCCCGAGTTCAGTCAGTGCAGGACCTTCTACGCGCAATTAAACGCAAAACTACGTTTTTTAAAGTAAACAGTAATTTTGCCTGAAAAGTGATATGAAGATTTGAAAAAGCTACAGTGCAGACTATAGTGCTACAACTTTTTTATAGACCTTAGCGATTATAAGTTAATTTATCATTGCTCCATTAGAGAATCTTCCATCATTTTTTTAAGAAAAAAAAATTGCAGTAGAAATTCTTTTCCGTAAATGAAGCTAACAAAAATTTCTTATTAACGTACAATTTAATAATTTATTTATTTTATTTAAATATTTAAATAAATAAATATATTTAATTATTTATTTCTCTGAGAGAGCATTGAACCAACTCATCAGATACAACTGTGCTTATATTGTCTTAGCACATACATCTCTACACTTTTGTAGATGTACAGTTTATGAACATTAAAAGTCCAAAATCTTTTGTGCAGTTGTTACATGATAAATTAGCCGTGTCACTGATTCTATCGATCCCAAGCGACGCAAATGAAAAATGACATGTAGTGTTTGACTTATGATCGCAAGCGCTAGTGCTATTTTTAAGAATGTTAACGCCATATTGTTTTTATATTTTACCATGTTTTTTAAGATAATACAATGTTGTAAATGTTATTGAAAGCACAATCTTTTATATCTATTGCATATACAAGCTGTATTTTTTCAAGTGCATATCTATAGTTATTATTTACACGATGCCTATATATATACATATATATTAAAACACGAACAACCTGTATATTAATCCCAAGTGATTTATGTATTTAGTGTAAGCAAGTATAACTAACCTTACTAAAATAACTAACTAATTTTTGCCTAATTAAATAGGTACTATTTGTTAAAAAAAATATCCTAATACCAGCAGATTTGTTTTTGTAGTTTTCTATTTGCCTATAAATATTTTATTTATTTGTTAAGCTTGAAATCTTACCCACTACAATAATTTACGCATTTCTATCTTTTAAAATGGCAATATTTCATACAAACCTCTACTTTACGCCTCATTCCTTAAGAATAATTTTTCTAAACTGCTTCCTTATTCTAAGATTAATTAATTAATTATTTAAAAATAAGTCATCCATTTTTTTTTAAATTTGAGCCACCAACCTTATAATAAAATTATTAATATTAATCCCATTTACATAAGTCTCTCATACAACTTATTCTCGTATGCATATATACATGTATTTATATAATGTATGTATAATTAAAATCATTATGGTGTTTTCGTAACATCTTGGCTACATTACTATCCTTGTATCCTATACCACTGACACTTACGTCATTCCTATTCAATAATTGTCGAATAAAGTTTATATAATTTGTTTGTGTGTATAAGAAAAATATAAGGTTTTCTTCTATCAAAATAATTAATTTATTTAAATTTTCATTTAAGATATATTAAAAAACAACAAAAACCGTGACATACTAAAGGTATCATGAGCCAAGTTAAAAAACGCCGTGTAATAAAAATAGGGTAATGTAAAGGCAAAAAGTTCGTCCGCGTTAACAAAGTTTGATTGAATATTTGGCAGATCGAGTTTTCTTTCAAACACATTAAACCAAATGGATTTTTTTCGGGTTTTACAAATGTATTTCTAAAAGCACTTTTACAAGAGAACTACACACATTAAATTATATATATTTATTATTACTTATGTATAAAGTACGTTTAAATACACATTTAATGTTTTCATATTATTTGCTGTGGTAGCATTAGAGGAGCGTTGAATTCCGCCACTCATGCCTCCAATTAGCTGGAAAGTGATAAATGGAAGAGAGTGTCTTAACACTAAGTTCCTAAGTTCCCTCTACCTACCTTGCCATGTGAGGGATACAGCGCGAAGCTCAATATATATAAGCGTAGTGTCACGACACTTGATTTTCCGTCTATTTTCTCATGCAGATTTTAGATTGAAAATAACCAAATACAAATTAAATACGCGAGCAACGTCTACAGTCGACAAAGATACACACCTTCATTACGCTACAACACCACACATACAAAATAAGCTATAAAATTTTAGATTATCGCCCACGATTACCATAACGTGCACTCA
>DWMZ01006252.1:0-10423 GCA_018249855.1 Eueides tales michaeli | reverse complement strand
TTGAAATATCCTCGTACCAAGTAAAACTAAAAAAGAAACTTACTGATACTTAAAGTGTTATGCATTATTTTAAATCTAATTCTTAATTCGTATAAAAAAAGTCATTTTATTTTATCAAGGTCAGCTTCGTCTGTAATAATAAATGATTTTGATGTATCACTCTTACGGATGAATATCTTGCAATCTTTTATCCTGACATATTTGTAACCTTTTTCCTTTCCTTGTTCTCGAGCTCGCCTGTCTAATATTTTATTATGTGGAGTCAGATGATCATTAACGAACAATGGTTTTGCAGGGCCGTCAATACCTAAATCTGCAGTGGTTAGTCCTCGTCGAGCACGAACTGAGAATAAAAAGTCACTCTTTTGCTGACGTCGTGTAAATCTCTCAACTATATCTGACATTTTCGTATTCGTCACCTGGCTGTTTTCGTTCCCTTTGGTGGCAAATTTTCTTACGCGGTAAATATAGTCGATATCTTTTAAGCTAAAAGATAAGCCTATTTTTGCAGCCATGTTGGAAATCATATTATTTAAATTTTCACTTTTGGAGAAAGGCACTCCAAAAATTTCCAGGTTATTCATGTGGTTTTGTTGTTCCCTCACTTTAGTATTGTAAGATAACTCGCGAATAATTGTTTTACTGTTGCGGACCTCACCTTCCAAACGGTTAATTTTGTCCGTGAATTGGGTTTTCATGTCCGTTATTTCGTTTTCAATTTTGACGTGTTCTTGTTTCAAAAGGAGATAAGATTGCTTTAATTCAATAAGTTCTATTTTCAAATAGTTTATGTTGTCATTTAGATTTGTTCACACTTGATTTTGTTTATCAAATAATGTGTCTATTGAACACATTAGCTCTGTTCTAAAAGCTGACAAAGATTCCGTTAACTCATTCTTCGGTTGTTTACGCTTCCTTGGTATCGTCTATACATCTGAGTCGGGTCTAGACAAATCAGGGGTGGATCCAGCTAAAGGGGGTTCTTTGGATACTCATATTGAACGAGATTTCTTGATATTATTCAAAAGAAATAAAAAATATATTTTTTAATCACAGCTGTTAATGTCACTTGTATATCTAATAGCTAAGCATTTTCTTTAGTTCAAATTTAAAAAAAACCGGTCAAGTACGAGGCTTCGACTCACACTTGACCACCTTTAGTACCAAATTCAAGACTGTGAAAGAGTACCTTATAACAATGGACTAATTTAAGTTTGCGGTAATATGCACTCATTTGTATGAAATAAAAAAGTTATAAATATGTAATAGTAATTAATACCTGTATCTGTATTTGGACCACTTAGCTACACGCTATATCCTTTGCGGGGTACGACAACGGAGCGCCAAAAGGAACGCTACGGTACACCGTAGTTTGTCATTTTAAGCTAAATTTCATGATTGCAGACCTACACTTATGAAATTATTTTATGATTATGCGGCGAATTAAGTTGATAAACTTAAGTTTATTTATTTATTTCAAACTTAAGTTTGGGGGGGTATCCATTCATTTTGCATCAAATACAAAACATATATTTTATATAAGTTGGTATTTCTTTTTTTTATGAAATATTTATATATTTTAATTTTTCTATTTTTTTTCTTTTTTTGCTATTGCAACTCACTTCTAAGTCTTCTGAACTACTAAGTACACGATAAGTCCCTAAAGGTTTTGATTTTAATACAAACTATTACAAGAACCTAGTATAATGCGTACTGTTTTTGTCTTTATGTGGTTTATAACGTAGTATATATACATAAAAGTTTACACATTGAAGAAATACTTTACAATGTAACGTAAGATTGTAACGGTTCAAGAGAGTGCAAACATCCTTTCATTTCCATTTCATACTAAAATACACTTTGACTTACAACTTTATATAGAGAGCTCTATTTGTATGACACATACAAATGGAGCTCTCTATATAAAGTTGTAAGTCTCAAATTTGTATGGATATGCTGGGACTAGGCGAGTTCAAAATTTGCACAGTCTAAGTCAAATCGAAGTTGGAGCTTCAACTAATTCAATTGTTACACTGTGTACAATGTTTTCTGCGTATGTTTGGGTTTATTAACCATATTGTTATGTTGATGTTTTAATAAAGTTGGAATTGTATGATTTATTCACATAAAATGAATTAGTAGAAAAAGAGAATTAAGAGATGTTTTGAGGATATATTGTATTTTACAAATAAAACCTTTTCATGAGAATTAATTACTTATTAGTTCTTTTGTACTAACTTTTGCAATCTGCCATCTTATTGCGGCGGCCATTTGAATTAGAACTGAAGTAATCCAAAATTTCAGCTCATTAAGACACTGGTGCGTGGGTGAATTGAGCTTGCATGATTTCACATACACTAATACAACAAGTTAAATAAAAAATAAGTATTTCTTAAAACGTACAAAAAAATTTAAAGAAGCAGGATTTTATTAAAATCACGTTGCTTGATCGGAATAGACTGACTTTATTTTTTCTTTGATTAACAATAGTGAACTAAGTACAGCAATAGGTGGCATTACTTTTACATTTAACTATTTTGTTAATACATTTTAACACCCCTACTTAACAAAATAATTGTGAACTTCTAAACAGAATATATATATGTATTTTTATTTTATTTTTTACTTAGCTTTAATACGTAATCTATGCATGAACTTATAATGCTTATTTGATAAGAGCCCTTTGGTTAACAAGTCAGTGGTCATTTCCCCAGTTGAAATATATCCAATATTTATCAATTTATTGTTTATGACATCCTTGACGTAATGAAAGCGAACTTCAATATGTTTTGATCTGGCATGTGCCTGATGGCTTGTTGCTAACTTTAAAGCACTTTGATTATCACAATATAACTTAATCATAATTTTTTTACTAGTAAGTTCATATATCAAAGGATATTGTTCCTCGCCCATACATGGTTCGCCTCAAGGCTGTTGGTTACAATTTTTTTTTTTATTTTCTAAATAACGTACACATTCGACTCAAAAATCTAAAATCTCTAAAAATGAACAGATTTATCGCTTAAAAAGTGTCTTCTCATCTTATTAATATCAATATTACTATGAACACATTTTAAATATGAACACTATCAGCTCTGGAAGTTGAAGCTGATGAGTAAAGCTAAGCAGCACAATCACCTCGTTGTCAACATGAATGAAAAATATAATGTAATGAACGAACCTGGAAATTAAAATATTATTTAGACATTGTTTATTTTTTTTAAAATATAACAATTATTAGTATTAAATACCTCCACAGATAGAAAATATAACAATTATTAATATATACCTCCACAGGATGAAGTTTTTCCAAAATGATGTTTGTAATATTCACCTGTAGTAATGTATCTGTTCTTAGTCCAAGTTGTCGTTCATAGGTCCGTAAATCAATGCCAGAGGTCATTAATTCAAGAGTAAATTAGTCAGTTGTTCTAGCGAAGTTGTAATTTATTCTTTATTTAGATTAATAACAAAAAAATTCTTGGAAAATCGAAAACAATCAGACGCTGCGACAAGCAACAACATGAATGAGAGCGACGAATGATTGACATTTGACATGAACATGAATGTCAAAAAATCAAGTCAATGTAGTATTGTCAAGCGCTTTAACGCTACATTATTAGCATTAATCGATCAACAAGTCACAGTTGTGCTAAGGCGCTGAAACATTTATTTTGTTTTTTTTTACAACGGCCGGCGGGCTTAATAGAATGCGATTATATCAATGGTTATATTATTTAAAATGTTTATGAGAATCTGAAGTGACCGTTTAAAACTAATATTTGATTATTATAATATAAAATACGTGAATATTTATGTTTATAAATTGCATGCCAGCAGTGCTGGGGCCAAAATTACACATTGTCCTTTCTTAAATGCTGCTTCTCTAGAAGCCTCTGAAAGAACAACATATTCCGCTTCGGTACTAGATAAGGAGACAGTCTTTTGTTTCCTACTCTGCCAAGAAATTACAGAACCACTCATCACAAAACAAAACCCAGTATAAGACTTACGATCTAAATTATCGCTAGCCCAGTCTGCATCAACAAAACCAGTCAGATAATAGTATCTTTGATTTTCGCGATAGTTACACATTTTAAATGAAACAATTTAAACGGGATTAATCGGGTATATTGATTGATTAACATTTTTTTTTAGAAACCCGACGTTTCGAACACTTTATAGTAGTACGTGGTCACTTGTGGGTTGTGGTCACGGGTAAACTCATTTAAAACGTTGAAACTACCAAATACATAAGGCTCCCAACCAATTTTTGATATGGAATATTTGATGTACAAGCTTTACATTTTTCTAAGTTCAACTTACTTTCAATAGGGGTATCTATAGTTTAACAATTAGACATATTAATCTTTAACAACAACTACTCTATATATTCCTGCTGACCTACAGTTAAAGTATTACTTTCTTTGCTCACATTAATTCTCATTCCTAATTAACGTCTAACAGGTGCCAAGTCTTTTAATTTAAATTGAGAACTTAATACATTTTTTTTGTTTTGTCTGTTACAGTAACACTATTTGAAAATATTAAGAAATTATCAACATAGACAGTTACAATAATTTTTACATTTTCATGAAACAAAAAAAACAAACATGGTTCAAAATTACTAATTTTAAAACCAAAGTTAATCAAACAATCTTTTACTTTTTCATGCCATACAGAAGATGACTGCTGAAATCCATAAATAACTCTTTTTAATTAGAACACTTTTCCAGGTTATTTATTCAGAAAACCTTCTGGAAATGAAATATATAAGTTTTCTTTTAAATGTCCATTTAAAAAAGCTGTTGTTACATCTAGATGTTTCATGTCCATATCCCACTGTACACTCAGAGCAAACAACACTCTAAGCATGGAATGTTTCACCATAGGAGAAAAAGTAGTAGGGATATCAACGATTTTCCACGCATCATTGTCCTCGAAAAACTGAAATTCCTCTCGCATGGCCTGCTTCCACTGATCAGCTTCTGGTCCATTCAGTGCTTCTGTGAAATCAATTTGTTCAATTTCTGGACTTGAACTGGGAACACAAATGTTACCAAACCCGTAACGTTCTGGTGGTCTACATTTTCTCTTACTCTGTTCAGGAATCTAATTCAATTCACTACTCAACATATCTAACTCTGTGGTCTCTGTATCATCATCATTGTCACTAGGCGGATCAGTATATATGGACGTATTTGAGTCTGGGCCATGGAGAGATTCATTCACTGAAGACTCCCCCATTGAATCTCGATCATCTTTATTAACAGGGATTCATGCTCTTCCATTTTTACATCATCCTGTATCCATTCTGCTATGTCTGATTCAATATTGTCTTGTACTATTTGATGTTGCATTACAATTATGCCTCTACTGATATATACGTATTTATAGGATCATATATACGACAACCTTTTACCGTTTATGAAAAACCAAAAAAATTCTACATTTTTGCTTTCTTATCCCATTTCCCTATACTTTCCTTGCCATTTGAGGGATACAGCGTGAAGGTAAAAAAACGACTTAACTGTTAAAAAATAAGATATAACGATAGCTATTAGTAGATGTTGTTATCGTTTCTTGAAAATTACCAACATCTTACATACATACGAGTAAATACAAAAATTAGCAAAAAATTTTTCATATAATATGCATTGTTTTCATTTTTCCGTATCTATTTTTGTCATGAGCTCGTCTGTGCTGTATTAGATTAATTCTTTTGAAATATACTCGTGAAATGGAATATTTTATTGTTATAGATCTGGTATTCATTCAAAGTGCGGCGTTGAGTTCCGCCACACAGATAAGCAATGTTTTGATTTTTTTAAAAGTGGATTGTAGAGCACATTAACATCATGCTAAATTCAATTCAAATTACAGACAACGTGATTTTTTTGATAATAAAATAGAATATTGAGTCTCGCTAAAATAAAAAATATTATTAGTATTAAAAAATAAAAATATTTTAAATAAAAAGCTGTAACCTGAAATTTTATTAAATACTCGTAATGCTCTGTGGCGCTCATGCGGAGGAAGATCCTAATGTAATATTGCCCGCTTAAACAACTCAATTAAATATAAAATCTCTTCGTTTGTATTTATATTTTAATACAGCGCTCTTTATTTCCTCAGAAAAAAAATATTCCAACTATCTGTTTTAATTTTTGCTTTTTTTGCTAATCCTTTTACTCTAAGACGCTGATGAAGTATGTTTTCCGAACGAGGTCGTATTTGGCGCCTGCTTGTACCATATTTGACCATCTTTTTGAGATGACGTCCTTAAAGTAGAAAGAGGGATACTGTAGTATCCTGAGCATTATCAGTCTCTAAATACTTTACATTTAACTCCTGTTCCGTATCAGATTCTAGATTGTATTTGTTGCAATGATCAAACCCTTCAGTTGAGCTCGATTCTTCCGAATAATTCAGTAATACGTCATGTAACATAAACTGAAGTCTATTTTCACGACTAAGATTAATGTTTCCAATAACAGTTTTTCCGAATACAATCCAGAACAATATTTTTTTAATATCTAGATAATTTAAGTGGGGCATGTAGTGGCGCAGAGGTACAAGCGCGTGGCTGTAAACGCGACAGGTTGTTGGTTCCATCCACATACGAGGAAATGAAATATTTAATATTTTCAAATGAAATTATAAAAAATTAACAAGCCAAAGCGCGACGTTGAGTTCCACCACTCAACACGCAATGCCTCAAATTCAGCGGAAAGTGAGGAACTGAACTTAAAGTCTATGTTCCTTAAGGTGAAAAAATTGTGGTAAAAAATCTCATTAGTTCGTTAAGGTGAAAAAAACTTTGAATAGAGACTGTACCTTGATCCCTCACAACAATATCTCACAATTTTTCCCAGAAAGAAATCTAAATTACATTTTTTCAAGAGCAATCCAAGAATTGCAAAGTAAAACCAATAACAAGAGAATAAAAGTCAAAAAACCAAGGGAGGTACTGCAAAACGTTGATTCTCGTTCCACCTCGGTATTGTTAAAAGAATTACCGGAAAGAATTACCATTAGATACCTCAACGATTCGCTTTTGTATTGAAAACGCAATAAAACAGTTTGAACGAGTTTTGTACTTTCACTGTCTACATATATACATATTGTATTTATATATATAGATGACGTCATCATATATGTTGATGACGTCAATGAGGTATCGGTGTTGATTTCTACAACTCAATACGTGGCGATACATTTATTGAACTGAAAGCAATTTTATTTTTACAATATTTTAGTATTATGAGTATGTAAAATTTTATTGCTTATTTAATTAACAGAGCTTTCTGACATTATCTAGTGCGATCATAACAATTAAACAGTGTTAGAAAAGAGGATAAAAAATACAAAATATAATTTTTACCACAAGTTTGAATAATAAATTTCTCGACTCAAAGCACTATTTCTAGGTTTTCATAAAGAAAATAATGTACAAATTGGCAAAAATTTCTACAAAATTATTTTTGATTTTATTTTTAGTTTCATAAAAGCAATGAAGAAAGCAACGTAAAGAAAGCGAGTTTAATTGCAATGTATTCCGAAAAGAAATTGAGCGCAACTTCAAGAAAAGAAATGATAAGAGACCTCCGGCATAGAGACGCATAGTTAGATCTTAGGGATTGTACATTCACTGGAAATAATACTTTTTTAAAATAAAACTCGCTTGCCAAATGAAATTGGCAGATTATTAAAAAAATGTTTTTGCTAAATTTAACAACAATACCACAATTATATAGTAATTATGTAGGCAAATCGCAGCGTTGAGCTGCGCCACTCAACAGTAATGCCTCATTTTCGACAGAAGTTTGAAACGAAACGGACTGGCACGAACACTTAACACTAGGTTCCCAAATTCCTTCTTCTTTCTTAATACCTTGCCATGTGCGGGATACAGCGTGAATCCGATTGAGTGAATGATTATTAATTACCTATTGCTACTTTGTTTGATAAACGTGGGGACGGGTCTTGCTTAATAATCGTCGTGCATAATTATCATTGGCGGACGTACATATATGGCTGGTTATGCATATCGTGAGGGTATTTTTTTTTTCTTTAGCTCCACGCCGTATCATGTATTTAGCAGGGGTATATTAGAGGAGGTTCTTGGAACTTTTGAGTGTTAAAACACTACTTTCACTTTAATACACTTCCGTTTCCCACTTTCCGTTGTATTTGAGGCATTACGTGCCGTGTGCTGGAAACCAATACCGCACTTTGCCTCGCTACTTTAGCATATTTATTTTAATGTCCCCTTAAGTAATTACAAAAATCTATTTATATAAAAAAAGGGTACAAAAAATCACAGTTTAAATAAAACCTTACCAAAAACGTGAAGCTCAGGCAAATAAATTCATAATCGCGTTACAGAAACGCAGAAATTGGTTTACTTATATCCAAGCGCTTATGCGACGACACTTGAGGAGAAAAATAAAGATATTATGGAAGCAAATGGTTGATCATAAATAAATACAAGTATTCTATACGCTAGTGAGAGATGATAGTGGCTATAAGCATCATAAACAGTGGAAAATTATGTGCTAAAGTCAGACCATTTTCTTGTTTTTTTACATAATATATGGAACGAATTTTCGGCAGCCAGTTTTAAGACTCTCTGTGAAATCTAACGCCGATATTTTTGTAACAATACTCATACTCAACTCCAAGCTGTATCCCGCATATAACAAAGTAGGCAGAGGGAACTTAGGAATCTAGTGTTAGCAATTCGAATCTATTAGCGTTGGTCTTAAGAAAACACGTTTCGTTACCTACGGGCTACTTCACACATCAAAGATATACATAATCTCTCATTGCAATTATCATCTACCCCATTTCAGTTACTACTATATCAAGAATATGAGCCGATTATTACTACCTAAATCCGCAATAAGCTAAGCTGTAAGCATCTACATAAATTCCACGTAATTGTATAAAATTACTTGTATGTAATATGTTTTTCGATGATGATATCCTCGAATGACATCATTTCGAGCTTAAGGCCCCTAGCGACCATTTCAGCGTTACGGGATGGGGAAAGAAGAGGGCACTCTGTTCCTGATAAATTAAAAGTTCTTAGTCGCTGCTTGAGTATGTAGACCCTCGTCCGGCGCCGATCTACGCTTCGATTGCATTACTTTTACAATCTTGTAACATGTTTTAGGTCTTATATTTATTATTGGTTGTAACTTTTTCTTTCTTGCCCTCGACATAGAAATGAGTGTTATATTTTTGAACTATCTCTATCTATGTGTCTGTCAGTGGCACCGTAGCTCCTAAAATGATGAACTTATTTGAGTTGCGTTGTAATTGTTATTTATTATAACGCAGAACCTCCTAAAATTTTAAAAGATAAGCTTTAAGAATCAAGACACAATGTTTTACTTTTTAGTTTTCATTTTATTGGGCACTGAATATTGTTGTTGGCTTTTTAAATTTTACTAATTTAGTCTAAATTTTACTAGTCTACTATACACGATGGAAATAGTTCAACAGAAATTTAAAACATATTAAGACCAAGCTGCGTGTTCTTTAATGTAAGAAAAAGTAAATCTAATTTGGAAACTTGGAGTTTGAGTTTCAATCAGTTATCAATCATTAACTTTTGTGATATAATAAAACTTTTATATTAATGATTCATTATTCGGTCCGTGTTGTAGCAGTGTCTATACTAAAAGAAGCACATTTACGCTTTCTTTAACACAGACGCTTCTTTTAATACAGATTTTCAGTATAATAGGGTAGACAGAAGGAGTCTAGTGTTAATATTCTCCGTTCTCCACTCTCTGACTAATATTTGAGACATTGCGTGTTAAATATCGGAGCTCAGCGCCGCTTTTTATCTGCAGACTGGAAATGAAAATATTTTAATTCATCACGCAATGCTTCAAATTCGGCTGAAAGTGAGGAACGAAACAGTGTCTTAACAGTACATTCCCGAATTCCCTATGCCTACCCAGCCATGTGCAGAATACAAAGTGGACCTGAGAGAGACAGAGTAAAATATTCCTATAATAATATTATTATACGAATATTTTACTCTCTCTCTCTCTCTCTCAGGTCCACTTTGTATTCTGCACATGGCTGGGTAGGCATAGGGATGACATTCTCTTCCGTCCTTCATTTTACGCCGAATTTGAAGCAATGTGTGTTGCGTTGACATAAACTTAATTTAAATATCCATAAATATTTTATATAGCAGCTATAAATATACATACATATATAAATGTTGAGCTTCACAGTGAAAAACACAATAGTTACAACATACATATTCAAAGGAACTAAAACGGCGAGTAAATAATAAGACGGTTCAGCCACACGTATTTATTTCTTCGCTAACAGAGTTACCACTTAACTTAGTGCACAGAATAGAATGCCCTCAAAAATCAATTGCAACCCTTTTTAAAGT
>DWMZ01006251.1:0-10424 GCA_018249855.1 Eueides tales michaeli | reverse complement strand
TTTTTTTTTTTTATATATATATATATATATATATATATATATATATATATATATATATATATATATATATATATATATATATATATATATATATATATGTGTGTGTGAAGTCCCAGTTAATAACGAGTTCCCCTTGTGGTAGGGAACCTCAAAATAACTGTAAGCTTTGATATTAAAAAAGCAACAGTATATTTTGGAGTTCTAGGAAACAATAATCACTGCTTATATTATTTATATATATAAGAGCTTGTGATTTTACCACCAACGTAAAAACAAGGTTGTACTGTCTGTCTGTGCATCTGTGACACCGTAGCTCCTGAATTAATGTAGGACATTTGAAAATAATTATTTTTTCAATGTATCTTTTCGCTATATTGTTTAATATCATATGTAAAAGAACGAGATTTAATGAAAAAATAGAGGTAAAATTATTATTTTGCCATAATTTTTTAGTTTTAAAATGTTAATAATTAATTCTGTTAATAAAATGTACCATTTTAAAATTTGCTATTTCATTTTATTGATCCCTGAGTTATTATTTCAGAATAATAATATGAATTATTTTGAAATTAATTGTAGTTTTAAAGTTTTATTAACCTTTTACTTGTTTCTTATAATAAGAGAAATATTTATTTCCTCTATAATTTTTTTTCACGCTGTAACCCGCACATGGCAGGATAGGCAGAAAGAAACTAGTGTTAAGACACTCAGTTCCGTTTTAAAATTTTCCAGCGAATTTGAATCATTGCGTGTAGAATGGCGGAACTTAACAACACAAATAATAAAAAAATTCCTCGAGTGGGGTCGAACCCACAACCTGTCGCATCCAAAGCAATGTGTATTCTAATTGTATTTATAGAAATAGTTCGCTTATAATACACAAGCATGCATTATTTCTTTTCGCCTAACAAGTTCTCATGAGCAAATCTGCTGAGATGTTTATAAACATTTTGCATATATAACAAATTTTACATAGTAGATAATAATATACTACATTTTAAATGAAACATTTTGAGCCAGATTAATCGCTGAATTAGCTCTACCCGTGACCATAAATTATTGTTCCAAATGTCGGGTCACCAAAAATGTACAGAATTACTACTCTACGGTTAAAATTGTTTCATTTAAAATGTGTATTAATCTGGAAAATCAAAGATTAAAGAATTTTTTTTCCTCAGTGTCACACTTTGTACCCACATGGCAGGGTAGGCAGGGGCAGAGAACTTCGAAACTTAGTGTTACGACACTCCGTCGCCGACTTTCCGCCGAATTTATATTTAGTGATGGAGCTAACGGCGTGCTTTGCTTGGTTACTAAAGCGAACAAATGAAAATATTAGATATTTCATTACCTCTAGTAGAATGAACCCACAACCTGTCTACAGTCATTCTCTTGCACCCCTGGGTTACGACAGACTTTTATTATACAAATATTTTTTTAGATATAATTCTGCAGCTTAAAATTATTAATTATGGGAAATATAAGAATGATGTACCTATGTATATAATATATGATTATATATAGGTATGTCATTTTTAAGCGTAAGTGGGCATTTTTACAAAATTGTACACACACTTGAAATATGATATTGTTTTAATCAGTCGTATTTAATGTCATTTTTTGGTCTCAATTGTTTAACGCTCTTTAGATACAATTATTAAAATATGAGTTTAAAATATGTAAAAAATAGTTGAAAATGCTAAAACACAATGGAAAGTATGTAATGTTTGTGTGACAGAAATTTCAGAAATTATTTATTGTATCAAAAGTAACCAAACATTTTTATTAAAAAAAAATACAATAAATTAACAATAATATTTAATTTGTTTATTAAAAAACAATCAAGACATCAATTGTGTGACTTCGGTTTTCATATTCTCATTTAGATTATTGATTCATATAATACTTTAATATAGCACAAGTTATACTAATAACAATAAGTGATACGTTTTAATTTAAAAAAAACGTGCTTTAAACATTTTTTTTATATGATTACTAATACCAAAAACCACTTATTAGTTCAACGTTCTTAAGGGACGGAAACAAATCGGAAACCTAAAGATGTGTTTACATGACGCAACCACGTAGTTGACCGTTAAGTACATTTAGTATTAAATTATTCTTATTTACCTATAAATATCCTGTTTATAAGAGAAATAATCATTTTTTGTTTATAACCATATTAAAAAGATATTAAATAAATGTCTCTTTACAATTATTATATAAATACTAAGTATGAGAGATGCTTGCATATACATTAAAAAGGTTAATGTATATGCCAGCACCTCTTCTCTTGCTTGGTGGTTCCATCTATTATCTTTTTAGTACTGGTTTCTATAAGTCGTTGATATCGTTTTCATTAAGTTTCTTTTGTGTTTTAAGGTTTTCGACTTGATTTGTCAAGTTTCTACATATTTTGAATAAGAAAAAATCGTAAGATTTACGTTCATTTTATTGTTCGAAATTTCAGTAGCTTCATTCCTTGATTCATCATTATCAATAGATTCTGGTTTTTGTTTTCTTTTTTATTTTTCTTGCTTCCATTTTTTACTTCTCTTCACTTTTTACGTTGCTTATCAGCTTCTTTCGGCATAATTTCCTATATTTTCTTTTTTTTTGCACTAATTCGGTGTAAATTTCTTAAGCGCTGTGCTTAATATTCTTCAGGCCTATTTCATTTTAATTTTTCTCTGTATCATCTAGTTTTTTTAGCCGCAGTCAGAGGCACTTTGTAGCCTAAAAAGGATTATTCAGTTTTACACAGTCAAATAAATGAAATAACATGAGACAACCAAAAAACAAAACCTACACTGGGTGTGGGCGTGTTAGTCACTGCGTAATCTTATACTTTATAATATACTAGCTTTTACCCGCGGCTTCGCTCAAGTCATAGTTGTATTCGCTCAAGTCAAAGATTTCATGCTACTTCGAATACATAGCTCTGAGTATATGTGTACAAAGTTTCATGAAAATAGGTTGAGTAGTTTAGGCGTGATGCAGTAACAAACAAAATTACTATCACATTTATAATATTAGTATAATAATATATGAACAGCGCGGTGGCGGCTCCATGTAAACTGACCTTTACATGTTCAGACATGTTGTGACTTTTCGTTCTGTCTGTAGGTGATCATTCAAATAGTCACACAACGGAAGTCACATACAGGTATCCTCCAAAATTTAAAAATCTATTTAAAAATATCCGCTCACTTATTAATGATTTCTCAATTTTTTTAAAAAATATATTTAAATAACAATCAAACAGTGAACAATTTTTTAAAAATGCCCAAGTACCATCGTTAATGAAATAATATTAATAATTTCGTTACTATATTACCATAGTAATTATCAGTACAATTATTGATGCGGCGTTGAGTTTAGCCATTTAACGTATAATGCTTCTAAAATAAGACGGAAAGTGAAGAATGGAAACTTCTTAAAGAGAATGTAGTGTTTTAACATTAGGTTCCCAGGTTCCCGCTGCTTGCCCTACTATGTGCGGGACACAACGTGTAGTTACAAAAAATACAGACATAAGTATGATGTAGAAGTGGTAAAACGAAGAAAAATATGTCCTCCACAATGATCCGGTGAAATGAAAAATATATAAATAACTGTGTTTTATGTATATTTTTAATTTTGTATATGGTTGTTATGACATTTTGAATTATATTTACGACTTATATTAATTTATTGTTTAATAAATTCATTTTGCAGAGTTAACAGAATCACCTAGAGATTGTAGGTATAACCAGCGGCTCGTCCGCGACTTCGCCCGCTTATAGTAAAACAATACATTATATTAGTTTTTAATGTATTAAAAACTAAAATTTAAGCAAAATCAATAAAAATGATTGGTACGACAAGCTTGTCGAATTAAATATTTTAAATTGACGTAACTTTTTTATTTATTAATCGATTTAAAGGAAACACAAACTAAATATTGAAAACTCTCTGTGTACAGAAATAAGCAGATAGGAGCCCTTCTGTAATAACCCCTTAAGAATTCTGAAACATAGCAACTAATCTGTTTTGTATTTTTACTATTTTTAAAGTGTTATTCCACACTTAGGAAAGAAAAATACTAAATTTAAGAACGTATAAAAATTTGGACGAATTTGAACCCGCGCCTGTTGGAATCCGTCCAAGCGCTGTGACCAACTAAGCCATTCGTTCTCACCAAGCTCCGTCGAAATTTTTATACGCTTGTTACAACGTTATTTATGTTGTTAGCATCTCTGTAGGGAGATTTTTACAAATATCCGCTACCCAAAGACAATTCTTTAGAATTATCGTTTGGCAAGAGAGAATGCTATGTATTAAATATTTTTACAATTTTTAAAGTGGTATTCCACACTTAGGAAAGAAAAAAATCCTTCTTTATTCAAATTTTTATACGTTTTTAAATTTAGTATTTTTTTTTCCTAAGAGTGGAATAACATTTTAAAAATAGTAAAAATACTCTGTTTTGTTTCTCGTAAAAGTTCAAATTCTCGTTTTCCAAAGATACTTGCTAGTGACTGCTATTGAGATAGGTTGTGGGTTCGATTTTCACTCGAGAAAGGGCCTAAACTAATAATTCCGATAAGCTATGGTCGTATATTTATCATCACCTACGGATCCCTAACTATATCATTATGAAAGTGAAATGGTAAAAAAATATAATTAAAAGCACTTTAACGCACCTGAGAAACTAGTAGTGTTAAGACACTCAGACTTAAGACGTGGTGAGTGACAGAAGTCAATCAACGCATAACGGGAAATTTAGAAAACTTTGAGCCCCACCTTCCCGCTATGCCCCATTTTCCCCTATAGTAAAGACAAAGAATGCTAAACTATATTTATGACTTCCGCAACTTGTTTGTAAAATTGTAGAAAATGACAATTGAAAAAACAATATCTTACAAGACAATACGATATGTTTCTACATTATCTGATACATACAATTATATTTACAGTGCACGAATATGTGCATATTTATTCAACTAAACACTACATTTAATGTTACTAGGATACGTCTACAAATACCATATATTATACTTACATAAGCAGCCATCGGCTAAAATGCTATAAACGGGAACTGAATTCTTTTATTTAGTTATCCCTTTTTATGGTATGAATCAACCTATAACTTTTAAATTCGAAATGATTTTACTGTTGATATTTAAAAAATCAGCTACCCTAGCAAGGTGACAGAGAAATTAGTGTTAAGACACTGTGTTTCTTAGTTTTCGAAAAAAAATAAGGTATTTTATGATAAGCAATTAACTCAACGCCTACATTTTCATAACATAGAAATAAAAATAATATTATATTATTTTTTTCCGAGAAAATGTCCAAATAAAAAAAATACATGTTTAACATATATTTATATGTTACATAGTTTTAAATGAAACAATTTTAACCGGATTAGTCGCGTATATTGGATTTAAAACATTTTTTACACAACAAACACACACGGGAGGGTCTACCCGTGACCGGACAACTGTAAAATGTTTGAAACGTCGGGTTACTGAAAATGTTTATAATACAATATACGCGGCTTATCCGGTTGAAATTGTTTCCTTTAAAATGTGTAACAATTGCGAAAATTAAAATTCTTTTAAATTACATACTTACTGACGATGGTAAATTCAAATAGAGTGGCATTCTTTGTCGAAATTTTATAAAAATCTTACATATGTACAATCCAACGTTCATACAATTTTAATAACAATATAATTTCGAATATCGTCAAAGTTATAATTCATTTTCTTTATTTAATAATTATGTAACTCAAAATTAAATAAAAAATAATTAAAAATATATTTTACTACGTTTTACTAGCGACCTCAATAAATGCGTAATTCACTTTATATGAGAACGAGCAAATTAATAAATGCAAGTCGACCTGTCTCATAAAGGCACCGCGGCCGTTACCGTAAATCTTTGTCACTGTTGCTATAGACAGAGATACTCAAATTGATTTTAGTAGTCTATCATCTCACTTTGATTAAAAATAATATATAGATCTGACTGTTCTTGACTCAATTCCTTCTCGAAGAAATGAACTATTTAATATTTTCGATTCTTCGGTATGGTCAGAAGGCAAACACTGCATTATGTATTACCACGCAACACGCAATGCCTCAAATTCGGTGGACAGTGGTGAACGGAAATGTCTTACCATAAGGTTCCCAGGTTCCCTCTGCCTTCCCTACCATGAATGAATTTTACAAAAAGTAGAACATAAAAATTAAATGAGCTACGCAATAAAAAGTTGAGAATCACTGCTATAAGGCTATATATTCTGTCGCTATATGTTCTTTCGAAGGTCAATTTGATATTGTTTCAATAATTGTGCAAGTAATTGGTTCAAATCATTTTATTTGCACTACTTAATGTAAACAAAGAAAAAATTTAAGCTTAACTGCCTTGATACAGTAGCTATTGTTGTCATATTTTTGGTGATAATAAATCATCAATACTTCAAGCTTTTAGAATTGGTTTCTGTTTTAATGGGAAGAGGCTAACAAGAAGAAGATTTATGCAAGAATGAGTGGAAAGAGAGATTTTGCGATATCATTTGATCTCGGACCCAGTATTATACTAAAGAATGATCAAGTTAAAAATATGAGGGCCCCTTGGAGGGCATATGGTATATGGGTAGAGACCTCACTGTCTGGAATAAATTTCAACTTTATTCGCGGTATAATCAAAGCCGACAGAGTATTTCCCTTACTAATTTCTTAAATGTAGATCTTTATATACGAATTTGATGAGAAGTGAGACCCTGCCTCTTAAATAAATGGAGAATTATTACAATCTTACAACTTTACTTCATCTCATACAAAATGTGTGCACATACAAGCTAAGCTTTAGTTGGCTTATCAATTTTTATCAAATTATCTGTTTTATCAATTGACGTAGCACCCTGAATGTAGTACGGAACCCTTGAATCCGCCTCGTGCTTGACCGTTTTTTTAAACTATTAATTTATTTCTTTGTTAAGCAAAAACTCTAACATTTTAAATATGAATATAAATAACATCTAATTTACATATTATTTCACATCGGCCACTATTAAATGGTTCTGTGAACTTATAATTTGTAACGTGTAGTACCTACACAGTAGGTATCTGCGGAGATAATATGACGTCAATACAATTTAATTAATACATTATTAGAGGTAGTATGTCATAGCGATCCCTGACTTGTAAAACTATAAATAATTTTTGATAATTATTATTGTATAATTTGTTTTTTATTTTTTTTTTTAATATAAAAATATATTTTTTTAATTAAATGTCTATCGCTGCGCAGGCACACAAGCGTGGCACTGAAGCGTGGGAGTTATGCCATTCAACACGCTGTGCCTCAAATTTATCGGAAAGTGGAGCATGAAACGGAGTGTTTTCACACTAGATCACCAAATTATCTCCTACCCTGTCATGTGCGGGATAAAGTGATAAGCTGGAGAAAAATATAAAAAGAAAAATATTAATATATAAAAAATGTTATCAATATCAGTATGTATGTGATAACTTTAGAATTGAATAATATTTGAGTATGATGTTCTATTTAGGCTATAAAGTACTTGTTTGAAACTTCGAGATAATTTGATTAAAATAAGTCTAAGTTTCATTAAAATCAGTTTAGTAGTTTTTGAGGCATAGATATATCTATTTATGAATATCATTTCTACGAATATAAAAATAATCTTAAATGAAATGAACTCGGGTATCTGTTTTGTAAATGGCTTGCGAGCTTTAACAAACGAATAGTTCTTTAACAAATACTCTTAAGTGAGATGTGAACTCAGACCCACCTGACATATAGCACTTTGTCCTATAAGGACAAATATAGGCGCACTAACGGCAATAAAACATATATAATACTACGTAATACAGCGTAAAGCTAAAAGAACTACATGTCGATGGAAAGTTTGACCGCAGTACGTTTACTAGACTATTCACATCATGTAAAATGTCTAAACGCTTTAAAAGTTATAAGGAATCTAGGAAAAAGGTATTTTTGAAATCATATCAAAGTTTCTGGGAATTAAACCTAAAATACTCTTCTTTTTATTCTTAGATATGTACTATTTATTTATATTATAAAATGCGAAAAATATATATGGATAGAGTAATCAAAGTCAATACTGATATTCAATGTACCAGAAGCTGCATGTTTTTATAGTTTTAGATCCTTAAGTTAAGTTTAAGTTTATGTTAATATACAAATATTCATGTTTAAGTGATATTTCAAGTAAATATATAATGTAATGAGTTTGAATTTCATGTTTAAATAATATCAGTAAAAGACTTAATTTTTTCACGCTACAATATATTGTTTATTGCACTAAATACAAACACAAGTGAAAATTTTATTAATAAATTCGTTTACTATAGTGAAACTTATCTAGAGAAGAGATATCGTCACACCATACAACAGTGGAACTGTATAAGTCCGAATGACAGACAGTGTTGTCTTGACCGTCTTTCTGGTTTCGTGGAAAAGAAACATAAAAAATGATAACAATAACATTGTTATTTATTTAAAAATAGCATTTTACACTGAAGATAATTAAGTTGAGTTTATATTTCTAAAAATCTTGACGATAACTAGTGTAATACTAAATTTAAAAACGTATAAAAATTTGAACGAAGCAGGATTTGAACCCGCTCCTCTTGGAATTCGGCCAAGCGCTCTGACCACTAAGCTATTCGTTCTCATTTCAGAACGAATGGCTTAGTGGTCAGAGTCAGGTCAGTGATCATACTAGTGTATACTATAGTTTCTCACAACAATATAAGTATTTTAACCCTATTAATTAATATTGAAATAAAACTATGACGATATTTCAGAAAAAAAATAATCCCCATTACTTTGAGAAACAAAAATAAAAAAATTGTTTAATTAATAAATATACTAGCAAATATGAGGCAAAATATATTTAATAGTTTTTGTAGCAATCCGCTTGCTCCTGAGGCACTTTATCTTCTTAATTTATGATTCAGGATACGCTTGTACATGTTTTAGACAAAGACGTGTAAAACAAAAATTATTATATACACTATCTATATATTACTTGTTTTATACATACATATTCATACGTTAAAAGTTATACATATATTTTAACTTTGCAGTCTATGCGAGTATTTTCGTTATTTTATTAAGCATTTTATAACATATATTGTTACAATTAAAAAGAAACAAATTATAACTTTTGAATTTCGAGGCCTGTCGTGGCGCAGCGGCACAAGCGTGTGACTGTAAACGAGAGGTTGTCGGTTCGATCCCCACTCGAGGAAATAAAATATTTAATATTTTCAATTTAAATATTTAAATTTAAAAACGTATAAAAATTTGAACGAAAGGATTTGAACCCGCGCCTCTTGGAAACCGTTCAAGAGGCGCGGGGTCAAATCCTGCTTCGTTCAAATTTTTATACGTTTTTAAATTTAGTATTTTTCTTACCTAAGTGTGGAATAACACTTTAAAAATAGTAAAAATATTAAAAATTTTAAATTTTATTTCTTTGCTCTGGTAATAAGCCAAAAGCGCGCCGTTGAGTTCCGCCACTCAACACGTAATGACTCAAATTCTGCGGTAAGTGGGGAATGGAAGTGGAACGGAGTTTTTCAACACTTGGTTCTCAAGCTCCCTCTGCCTACCCTGCCATGTGCGGGTTACAGCGTGAAGCTGAAAAAAAGAAGTTTGGAATCTGTCATTTTCATACAAATATTCTTTTTCTTATTTTCACGTAAAAATATTATAAAATATTTTGGAATATTAAAATGATGTAGGGTGTTACAAAAAAAACGAATCTTTGTGGTTGCATTACTTAGGAGTTATGATCTAGGACTTGCAGTTTATACGAACTGATAATTTTCTAACTAAGCTGCTGCAGTACGCAAAGGGAGGTCACAGAAAAAAATATTTATGAATGACAAAACTTTTGCAATTGGACAATATTTTAACAGACAAAATAAGCGTATTTGTTTTCAAAGCTCTAAAGATAATTCTCAATTAGTCAACAGAATACATTTAAACGTGGGCAAAGCAAATGTCAAATATGATTAATTACGCTACTAATGCCTACAAAAGTTTAGAAAAGCTTAGAATTAGTATTTTCTACCCACAATATAACTGAATCTTTCTAATTTTCAGCTTCACAGTGACGTTGCGTGTTAAGTTGCTGAGCTCAACGACGCGCTACTTGTCACAAGGGCAAGCGATTGAAAATATTGAATATTTTATTTTTTCGTCTGAGTATCGATTCCATAAACTATCGCGTTTACAGTTGCACAGGCCTCTAGTTACTAAATCGATATATATATATATATATATATATATATATATATATATATATATATATATATATATATATATATATATATATATATATATATATATATATATATATATATATATATATATAT
>DWMZ01006250.1:0-10425 GCA_018249855.1 Eueides tales michaeli | reverse complement strand
TTCGATCCACATTTGGGGAAATTAATATTTTTTGTTATTATCTTAAATTACATAAAAAATGAAGAACAAAGTATCTTAATGTATGTAGATACGTTATATATGTAAGACGAGGCGTAAACAAAAAAAAGTATAAAAAAATATCTTGATCAATTTATTTGGAATTTTGTTTCTTCATGTAAATTAATAAAGTATTAGGTATTAATTGATTTTTACTATATTAAAGTGTTATACCACATGCAAAGAAAAATACTACATTTAAAAACGTACAAAAAATCCCGTTACGTTCAAATCTTTGTACGTTTTTAAATTTAGTAAAGTGTAAGTAATAAAATGTACTAGCTATAGTATATTAACAAAGTAGTATAATATAGTATAGTAGTGTAGTTTAGGTGGCTTGTTACAGTGGGTAGAAATCAGTTTCAGTCAACGAGAGTGTGACGTAAGAATCACTCCAGTTTTTTCTCTCAACATCCAGTGTCATGTTTCAAGGTTAGAACGAACAATGAAGAGATTTTTTAGCAAGAAATTAATATTTTAAGCTCGTTGTTATCGTTGTTAAACATTGTGGAGTGCAATCAAAGAAACAATAAAATAAAATTCAAGCATGAATATTATTTATGTTTTAGTAAAATTATTAGTGCTTTATATGAGTACTTAGTCATAGTGAGGAGTGGAGCCAAAACCTCGTGTCTACTTTGTATTGTGTTACAGAGCTTGAGTAAAGAACTCTAAGTAAAAGCAAAAAATATTACAAAAAGTATGGAAATGTTTGTTATACAAAATTATTAAATAAAGAAATCGAAAGTTTTTGAACATGAACATCTATTATTTTTGCTGTAAACTGGCATGCGTTAGAGCGCATTACATTAAAAGAACAGCTATGAATGTAACAAATAAAAAATGGCTAGTTTTAAAGTTTTGTTCTGCGTATTAAATCTGCTTGTTTAAAATCTTGAATTTTATTTCACTTCATCTATGTACTCCCTTTATAAAATAAGCAAATACTCCAAGTCAAAAACAAAGTCTAAGATTGTTTGAAATTAAAATAACTTTCATTTTGTTCGTTAACTTTAACTAGTTTATTTTTTAAAATTTTTTTGACTAGTTAATTTTAATAAGCTTAAAATTTAATTTAGTTTTAACTAAACACAATACCTACTTACTTTTAGGAGAAAAAAGTATAATTATCGATAGATTCCAAACTTTTATTTAAAAGAAAGAGGAAGGAGAAAATTTATAAAAGAATTTTTATTAGCACAAATATATTTTACAGTATGAGACTCGGCAAGGTAATTCCCCAGTGGTCGCTGTCAGATCGTATATCTTGAGATATTGGTTTCAATCTTGACCAAATGAGTTCATATACCTTGGAAAATCGTAGAGTACGTGAGTTATTTTTAAATGGGACTTAAACGTCTTTTTAGTTTCGAATGCTAAAGGTTTTTCATTGAGTTATATAATACGTTAAAAATACTTTGTCTTATCGTAGTGAAGGTAACAAGTTTATTTCTCACTTCAAGAAAGTAAAATATTAAATATTTCTTTTTCTCCTGTAGGAATAGAACTCACACCCAGTCGCATTTATAGTCCCACATTTGAGCTTTTGCGCCACGTCAAGCCACAATTTTATAAAAAAAATATTAAAATAAATTTTATAGGAAATAAATTTAAATAAGAAATTAAATATTAATAGAAAATATTAATTTCTTGTGAAATTACAGTATATTACATTTAATTACAGTATGGTTTATAGGTCCATTATATCATAGTTGTACAGTTTCTTACATTGTAATTAAAATGCATAATAATGTATGCAGTCCTCTTAATTATGTATAAGGAGGTCAAGGCAATAAAATATATACAAATATACAGTATAAACATGACTCGCTCATATAAGATTTTTATATGGCTAAGATGATAAAGCGCCAAGGTTACATTTCCATGCGATTATCGATAGTGACGGTCGTGACCAAGTACTCTATTTATTAATAGTTCTTTGGTCTTTTTTGGATAGTTTTACCAAATGTACTTATTTAAAAAATTACTTAGGATTTTCAATGCTACATGCTTTATATAAGTAGAAGAATTATTTAAAGCCACAGATTGTTTTAGCTAAAAACTAAATTAGGATTATAAGAAAAATAGATTAAAATATATTTTTAATAATATTGAGTTCATAAAAACTATATTTTATTTTCGTAATCCGAACATGGCAGAGGGAACTTGAGAACCAAGTGAAAAGACACTCTGTTCCGTTCCCGACTTTTCGCCGAAATTGAGGCATTACGTGTTGAATGGTGGAACTCAACGCCGCTATGCCTCGTTACCAGAGGGAAGAAATGAAAATAGCAAATATTTCATTTGAAGCCTCACAAGCGTGTGTCTGTAAACGCGACAGGCGACTACACTACGACAGGCCTCAATTAAAAATTACTCCGTTTCACACTGTATCTCGCACATGGCAGGGTAGGTAGGTTTCATGCCGTGTGATTAGGCTTAGGCGCTAGGCTCCGGCTTAGAATAGGTTCACCTTGGTAGTGTTGGTGTGATAAGAGGCCACTAAAGAGGGAAGTGGAAGAGTCGCGTTGTCAGCAATGGCAACAAGCATGGGCAGACTCGACCGGATTATGACCACTCCCGGCATTTAAAACCGGCGCCAGGTACTGTGTTTCGCATTGGGCAATGCTGGGCCCCGATACCCATCCACCTTATAGACCGGCAACGCTCCTGTAGCTCCTCTGGTGTTATTCGGCATCGTGGGCGGCAGTGATCACTTACCATCAGGTGACATGTACGCTCGTTTGCGGTGTCTTTTCCATAAAAAAGAAGGCAGAGGAAATTTTTGAACCAAATGTTAAGACACAATTTCGTTCCCCATTTGCCGCCGAATTTGAGGCATTGCGTGTTGAGTAAATAAGATTTAATTATATTAATATGGAATATCTATTAAATATAGATCAAATGAATTTATTAATTTAACATTTAATTCTACTTAAAGTTACTAAGTAAAGTGCTCAACGTTGCACTGCGCTTCAATGAGACAGTGATTAACTGCTTCATCCATTCGATCCAGTACGTAATGCAAACACATGCCCTCCCACATCAATGTGATCGATTTAAAATCCAATTTCAGAAGCTTAGACTATAGTTTATTATAAAATTTATATAGCAAAATTGTCATCAACCTAATTATTATTAATAATTTCGAGTTGGCATGGTAAAAAAATGCATGCAATATCAGTACTTAAAAAAATTAAGTTTAATTTTCCTCAATACATGCTGCAGATTTGAAATGCATACACTGTTTTTTATGCGTAAAAAGAAACGTTTATGTAATAAATAGATAATAACTCACTACTTAGTATATCATTGAAGGCCGAATTATTTTGTATTCGAAATTCGTACCTAAGTATTTTTTTATATTAAACACAGTATAAATGAAAAATAAAAATATATAAATAATTTGAAGGCTATTTGAGTAACATATGGATAATTTGTGAATAAAAATATATTTTTATCGGCTTTACATTGCATATAACAGGGTAGGTACAGACAAACCACTCCGTTCTTAGCTCTCCGCCTTGGCCGTATCTGCTCCGGTGAGTGTGAGGAATAAGTGGCTAAATGAACTGACGTATTCTGTATAACCGATATTGATCGTCATAACTGTATGAGATTTAACACAAATGAAATAAACAAATATATATAGATTTATACTACAATTTTAATTCACAAGTGTTTGATTGATTGATTTGTCATGGCGCGGGGGCACGAGCGTGAGACTGTAAACGCGAAAAGTTCTGGGTTCGATTTCCACTCGAGGTCGATATCTTCTTCTTTTATTTGTTAACAAAGGAAGCTCTGGTGCCAGGGATTAGCGCGGTATTGAGGTCCGACCGTTCCGTTCCGTTTTTCACTCAACACAGAATGCCTCAAAATCGGCGGAAGTTGGGGAGCAGAAGTGAATTAATAGGAAAGGAGTGTTTTAACACTAGGTTCGTTAGTTCCATGTGCGAGATACAGCGTAAAGCTGTAATAATGTGTAATGAGATATTCTCAAAAAATGTCACGGTACTTTACTTTATATATTGGCAGGCAGTGTAAAAATAGAGGTAAGTAACAGTTCATTATCCACTTTTCATTTAATTTTCCAAGGCGGAACTCAACGCTGCTCTAATAAAATAAATAAATAAAACAATTATTATTATCAAAATAATCCATTACCTCAGTTGAGAATCGAACCCACAACCGCCACATCTACGCTGTGCCACTTCTCTGATATATAACTTATTTGTATCTAATATTAGTCAGTCGTATAGGTGCTTTTAAAAGGCAAACACATATTGTTAGTATGTTTTTTACGATGACGTATCAGTAGCGTGACTTTTGTATACAAGGCCAACATCAGTACACAATGCTCTGCCATGTGTTACATATTATATAAGCAATTTAGGACTTAACGACCATTCGATAGAGCTTATTTCAGTTCAATACATTTAATAGTAGTATTTACTTTTGATAAGCCACTTTACATGCACGTATGTATGTACATATAGACTAAATATATGAGAATTTATATATTTGTTTTAAGTGAACAGAATGATTTGTAAATTTGAATGCTTATAAAAAAATATACCTTTTTTCTATGAGGTATCTTTATAGTTATCTGTATAATCTAAAGTAGTACCTATTAATAATTAGCGTTGTTGTAACGTCAAGTCATATTTTTTTCCATAATTATCAATAATAAATAAAAAAAATAATTAACTTGATAAAGATTTAATAAAAATATACTTACTTATTTAAAAAAAAACATGAGAAGTTTCTAGTTTAATTTACATAAAAGATTATGTATCATAAATACAAGTTTAAAAAGAAATTGTCGTCTTATAAAACTATAAAGATAAATATAATAGATCTAAATAAAAAACTTACACATCGATATAAAAAATTAGAAAATTTCTCTTTTATCTCAACACTAGACCACGTTAATATTTCATACACTTTTGTGAACATTCACGATATTAGGCGGGAAACGCAAGTTTAATATCCGCTAGCGTACGCCATTACGCTTCAAATGTTACTACCGTACTGACTATGACTACATTAGCAAGAAAATAGTATTACGTCGTTGTATTCGCAGGTTCTTGATCGAATGCTAAGCGTATATGGATCTGTGTGGATTTAATTATACTTAAGAACAGTAGTGTAGATTCCTATGTTAAGGTTTTAGCTCTTAAAAGTACAATAACTCCAATTTTAAGCAAAAACTAAGTTACAACAAAAACAAAAACTAAGTTAATGATTTATAATTATTTTGTCTTATTCGTTTCTGTATTAAAATTGATAAATCGATATATAAAAAATGTTAAGTCATATTTTTTATTACATAGTTTGGTATAAAAAGTAAAAACATTTATGAAATATGTATTCCAAGAATCATAGAGCATTGCAAGAGTAAAGTCCAAGGTTATACTTATATATTAATTTAAACGAATTTAAGCATAATAATATTCTAGGATAAGTGTTTTATATTCATTCGCAATAAAAACAGAACATCCAGTGACACAATACCCTGACCTTCACTTCTGTGATATTTTTTTTGCTTTTGCTCGAGACATCGCATGTTGAGCGGCAAAACTCAATACCACGCTGTCTTGTTAGCAGATAATATGAAAATATTTAATTGCTCCTAGCGGAAATTGAACTCACGACCGTTGTAAGTCAGTCCAGCTATACTGTTGCGTCACGACGGCTTTGAAGAATGAAAATAACAAATTATTAAATGGGTAAATGTATTTTATATATGTGATGTACGGTGTGTCGGCAAATGACTGTAAACACAACAGATTAAAAGTTCTACCTCACTCGAGAAAATTAAATACTTAATATATTAATTATTTTGCTCTAATAACAAGGCAAAGCACGGCATTCAACACGAAATGCCTCGAAATTTGGCGGAAAATGTGGAATGGAACCGTGTGTCTTCACACTAGGTTCCCTTAAAAAAAATATTTTAAATATTGATAATTTCAAGTTATATTTAAAAGCATGAAAACAGCACAGACAATATTACACAGATTATTAAAAAGAATTATTTTTTTCTTTCTCTTTATTCGTTACTGTAAATTTTATTTATAATATAAGTAAGTTCTTAAATTTATGTATAAATAGTCTTGAGTAATATAGACGTGGGCGCAATCGAGTGATACTACACCTAGCGATTGCCAGAAACAGATTTCAAGAGCAAGTCTATTTGAAGATGTTATCTTTACACGATTAAGGCCAAGATCTTTGAACTGTAATATGGCTTCAAACCTTTTTATCGGATTTGTATGAAATATTTATATTTCTTGTTTCATCATTTCCGTTTGAATGATATTCATCTTTGGTTAATATTCAAGTATTTGCTATTTTCGATATTCGTGCCGATAGTAAAGTCGTTCTCTGTTTTTGGGTATTCCATAAAAAGAGATTATAAGAAGGTAAATGGGTTATTAATTTGAATAGCACTTTTTAAGAAAATTAATTTTCAGCTGACCTTTGTGTGAATCTAAAATTAGATAAGAAGGGATGCTGTTATCCGCCCTTTAGGGTGTGAAAGAATTTCGTTAAGACGATCTTAACGCCCCGAGATCACATTTTCTGTGAAATTGCAGAGATTCAATTTTAAATACGTGTATTTTTCGCTTTGTGCTTTTTGTTTAATGTAGCCTAATAATATTTCTATCTTTTGAAATCATAACGAATGGCATGATTATTCTAATAAAATTGTATACTTTTTTTAGGCATTGCAAAATGATAGAATAAATCATGATTTATGACTTATTTTATATTTTTGTTCACAACGAAAGTAAATAAAATAAAGTAAAATAAATCATTATAAATAATTACAATGAAATTAACTTTTCAACACTCGCGAGATCATTTAAAGAATTATAATTAATTTAGTTTTACTAAAATTTATAAAGATGCACAATATACAAGACAACACATAGCTTATAGTGAAATAAGAGACAATTAGCAATCCAGAAACAATGAATATAAAATCAGAAATAACAATTTTGAAGCGCATAGAATTATAGAAGTTAAGCGGGCAATAGAACAAAGTACGCAAACATGTACTATTTGTAGCGAAGTGCAGTTTAAACCCATTACTCGACCGTCGTTGTACATCCGTCATCTTATTAAACTATAAGTACCCATAAACCACTTTTGTACTTGTAGTTACACGAACATTTTTCTTTTTCAGCTTTACGCTGTATTCCACAAATGTGGAGGTAGGCAGAGGAAACTTTGAAACCTAATGTTAAAACACTTCCGTTTCCGCTGAATTTGTCATTGTGCGGTGATTGTCGGACCTCTATGCTACGCTTAGCATTGTTACCAGAGCGAAGAAATGAAATACTCTTCTAATATTAAATTAAGTCAGTATATTTTATAAATAAATATAATACTTACTAATGTTTGTCCTTATTTTAAATTAAGTCAAAATAAACACTAAAATAATTTGACAATTTAATTATTTGATAAATGTTCGGTTTTTTTTTTAAAAAATGAACAAACGAGATTCTATATTCAAATTGATTTATTTTATTTTCGATAACGCTTTACATATGTAAATTACCGCACGATATACATTATAAATAAACATATTCGTAAGTTCTTAAACAAACTTCCCGTAATATTACTATTATCGAGAGCTAGTAGCGTGCGTAGGGATATTTTTCAAACTTTCCTATAAGGTGTATTACGAGGCTAGACAAAGTTTTATGACAAATATTTATGTTGCTTAAACGTTAAAATAATATATTTTCTAAAATACTACATTGTGTGTCCTTTTCAAGAAAATTATTTAGTATATTGCTGTTTTTGTTGCTTGAAATACTTTATTTAAAAATGTATTAACTATTTGTGACCTGTCGTGCCAGAAACATAAGCGTGTGACGGTAAACGCAACAGGTTGTCGGTTCGATCTCCGCTCGAAGAAATTAAATATTTAATATTTTCAAATGTAATATTTAATATTTTCATTTTTTCGCTTTGATAACAAGGCAAAGAGCGGCGTTGAGCTGCGCCGCTCAACACTACATGCCTCCAAATTCGTCCGCAAGTGGGGAGCGGAACGGAGTGTTTTAACACTAGGTTCTCAAGTTCCCTCTGTCTATGCTGCCATGTGCGGAATACAGCGTGAAATTTGAAAATTAACACAATATTTAAATTTAACAATAATTTTTAAAATTTACAGAAAATGAAATCAATAACTTTAAGCTTTGTACTACTAAAGAAACTTCAAATTTATCTCTTGAGCACAAACTACAGCGCTATAGCATGAAATTGCACAAATTTGTAGTGGGAAATCCGAAGACTGTAGATAGCTGGTGTCGGGCAAGTTCGAAACATGTAAAAGTTCAGCTGTGTACGAAATGAATGAACACTAAATTGTGCTTGACCTAGTAGTGAGACTTACTGAACATTCTAGACATTTTGATTTATATGCAGAATTTTGAGTGATTTAGTTAATTTGCATATATTTTTTCTTGACTTTACTTGGTTTTCTTTGTCTACCAACCTAAATATTATTACAACATAGTATTTTTTATGTATTTCATTTTTTTATACTTAACTAGCCCTAACGTCCAATCTTGTTTGTGTGGATTTTAATAAGTAAAACTGAAATCAAAATTTTAAGAAATACATTATTAGCACTACCGTATAACATTTTTATTTATACGAATTTCATATTTCAACATTTTTAGCTTTGTCTGTGCGTTGTTTATTACACAGTAACACGTACGGTAAAAGTTTTATATATATAGATTGGTAGATTAAAAAATGTAGGTAAATACATACGAGTAGAGGCCTGTCGTAACGCAGGGGCACAAGCGTGCGATAGAGACCGGACTGGTTGTGAGTTCAATCCCTATTCGAGACACTGAGTTATTTGATATTTTCATTTCTTCACTCTGGTGACAAGGCAAACCGCGGCAATAAGTTCCGCCACTAAACACGTATGCCCCAAATTCGGCGGAGAAATTAAAGTGCCTTAATGCGAACAGAGTGTCTTAACACTAGGTTTTCAAGTTCCTTTTGCATAGTCTGTGATGTTCAGGATACCACGTGGAGCTGAAATACTGTAAATATAATGCACCCACACACTATTCTCACAGTCTTTACACGCAATTTCATCTAGTACGAGCGTAAAAAAATATAATACATATTTATAAAGTGCTGGTACATACTTAAAAGTTAATTATGATTACTATATTTTTGGAGCACTTATGACTTAAAAATTTCACTAATTAAGCTGTTGTAAAGCGCAATCTACTGAATAAAGCGAAAATAGACTTGAGTTGAAGTACATCTTATTAAAGTAAGCTCAAACTGCCTGCTCTAGTTTCACAATGGGCTATTGTGAGACTGGACCTCGTTATTTAAAGTATAAGGATATTTTAAGAATTTTAAATACTTATAAGTTTATAATATTAAGTTTAGGTTTAGTTTCTTTATATGATAATTACCCGTATAATAAAAATATTCATTAAATTTATACAATAAATATGATGTGGCGCTTGAAATTCTTATCTTAGTTTAATATTTTTATTAAGGATTTATGTTTACTACTCAGTCCATCAATTTTGTGTAATTTTACATAAAATTAAAGCTAAAAATATTTTAGTTGTCAAAACAATGGGCAGTAGCCAACAGCGAGTTCAAACTCTGCTAAATTCTTGTAAAAGATTTTTTACAATCTCTCTGGAATTCAAAAGTTTGTCACAACATTATATTATACCTATTTTGACAGAAAATATCTTTACTAAGTATTTCTTGACTTCGTTTCTCCATAAAATATTACAAAACTAATCTAGGAAAATGTCTAAAATACTGAAATAGCTGTATGCTGAAATAACCGTGGCTGCAAAATAAGAAATATTTCTTTTTATCTATTTAAAACACACATTAATTTAGGTTTATCACACTTTGTATTGAAAACTGTGAACCATTTTTTAATATTTGTTGTGTTGATGTGGATAATGATGACGCATATGATACTTAACCTCGTCTTTAAATAAAATAATATTTTTCGCAGCTATAAGAGAATAATTAATAAACAACACACACATGATACATTGCTAATATCCGCGAGACTACACGCAATCTCGAAAATTGATAGGAAAGTAAAGAACGGAATATCTTACCACTAAGCTCCCTTTTTCCTCTATCTTGCTATCTATTTATCACATGCGGAATACAGCGTGAAATTAAAAAAAAACAATTGCCAGTAACGTCATTTTCATTGTTAAAGAAATAAAATAAACGAGGACTTGAGGACGAAATGGTCTTACTGAAATAAATTGTCGGTTACCGCATAAAGATTGACATGTATAAGCTGCAAAATCTGCGCGCTGTTTCAAAAGGTGTATA
>DWMZ01006249.1:0-10426 GCA_018249855.1 Eueides tales michaeli | reverse complement strand
CGGATTCTATTCAGAAATTTCCCTTTTACCTACATAGGAAAATTTTCAATTACTCAATGAGTAATTGAAAACGCATAGCCGATACGCGGTGTAGAACGCCGAAATATTTAGTTTTAGAAGTGTTATATCAGCGGCAGCGGAAAAGACGGAATTATTATCATTTCATTTTAGAAAACATTAATTGCTGAGCTGAGGTTGGACCTATCTCATTATATTCCAAACGCATACTTTCTTAGCTACTAATAAGTACTAGACAAAAAAATTTCCAAAGGAGGCATTTAACGTTCAACAATTCTCTGTGTAAAGGTTTCTTTTATCAATTTTAGAGGGATTTTATTTGTTAGTAAACTTTCTGGGGTGGATGGGCACATGGCTGTTCTGGGATGGGCACGACTCATCCGGCTCTTTGTCATCCTACGCCCATTGTAATAGTCATTGTATTTGTATAACATATATACTACTTGTTGTGATAATAATTTGACTTGTTAGTGATATCATACATAAGTCTAAGGAATTAATAAGATAATTTTATATTAGTTCGAAGAAAATTTTATTAAATGAATATACCTATTAATATTGTTTATATCATCTAATTTAAATATATGTTAATACTAGCGTAACATACATGTTCAATATTTTTGGGTTTTTATAGCTTTACGCTGTATACCGCTCATGGCAGGGTAGGCAGAAGGAACTTGGAAACCTAGTTTTAAAATACTGTGATGTTAAAAAATGTGTAAGACGTTCTGAAAAATTATTAAATAAATATTTTTTTTCTTGCCTTTTTCTTGTATCTTTATCTTGAATATCGGAAAGTAATAACACCCACATAGATGACATAACAATACTAGCAAGTTGTAAAGGTCGTATATCAGAAAGGGATGTACGGTTTAGTGGTTAGTGCGCTTGGCTGGTTTCGTTGAAGCGCGGGCTCAAATCACGCAATGCTCACCATTTCAATAGGTTTCTTAAATCAAACTTGCCATAAAAAGCTTTTTTTTATTTATCCAACCTATACTCCTTTATTCAACAGAATCAATGCTAATACTTTGTTTATAGGTAGCTGATAAGTATATTTTTATACATACAGTATGAGGAAAATGTATTCTTGTTAATAGAAAATTGAATTAGCTCATTTCATATAGATAACATAATTTAGTGAGTTATGCATAAGATATATGATAAGCAACGGAATGTATGTTTATTGTAGGAAATAAATAAATGAATGTATAGCAAAATATTATTGAGGCATGTCGTGACGCATATGACACTTGTGTGACTGTAAACTTGACAGGTTGTGGATTCGATGCCCACTTGAGGAAATGAAATATATAAAATTTTCAATTAAATATTTAATGCTTTCATTACTTCACTCTGGTAACAAGGAAAAGGGCGGCATTAAGTTAGAATGAAAAAGCCACTCAACACTCAATGCCTCAAATTCGGCGGAAAGTGGGGAACGGAACGGAAAAAATTGTTGAAGACTTTGTTCCGTTCCTCACTAGATTCTCAAGTTCCTTCTGCCTACTGTGCGATATACAGCATGAAACTAGTATAATATTTTTATTTTCTTGTTCTGGTAACCAGGCAATGTGGGTGTGACTTCAACCAGTCAACACGCAATGTGTCCAAAAAGTTTAGCAAAAAGTAAGGATCCAAATTATGAGAAGTGTCCTAACACTTTCCTAGGGTTCCCACGTTCACCAGGTTCCCTACACAATGATATGCGCGGGATAAAGAGTGAGACTAAAAAATGGATAGATATACCATTTATATTATAATTATACCATTTCATTATGTTTACTTTCCCGCTTTTCCTTGACTTTTGTCTAACACAGTATGCAGGTTATCAGTAATGACGCGCGCTAAAGTAATAAAAATTACGTGATTTATGGTTTTTTTTTATTTTTACTTAAATGATAATTAAAAAAAGAGTGTGTAGAGATTTCGATTTCGATTTTCGCTGTGGTATGATTTACGAAAAATAATTTATTTAGAAAAGATCTTACCCGCATTTTCCGTGATGGAGAGAATCTAAAACATTCTGTTCTCTGTTTTACATTTGAAATGGAGATATTGCATGTTAAATAGAGAGTTTAATGCTGAACTTAGTTTCTCCAACAACTGACATGCTTACAGACGCTAGCATAGTTAACAAAATCGTCGAACAACCATATATATCTACACACTAATATTTCTTTGAGTCACCACTTTCCTTATTTTTTCCAAATTTTACAATTTTTTTTGTAGTCCCTACTTGATTTTGAAGAGGTATGTGCGGAGAACCTTGTGAAAAAATGGCACGACAATGCTTACTGCCCTCGATAAAGCATGGCGATTTGGCATCGGCGAGTCTGGAGGCAGTGCAAATAAACAAATTAATCGAGAGGATGCCACGAATCGTGAACACGGTCCTCGAAGCCTAAGGCGGTTTTTTCGACTAGAAAAATATACAAAAAGGGTAAGAGATTCAAGTTTTAATTAAAATAGCGCGAAGATGCAACAAGCTGATGAATAATTCTGTATTTGGAAAGACAATGGAAAATATCGAAAAAAGGATAAACGTCAAATTATTAACACATTGGTTTTCCCAAGGTGTTAATAATTTGACGTTTATGGAAAAATCAAAGGTGTTGAGAGTCTCATTGCTCGCCCCGAATTCCACAGTCTTTCCATTTTTTCTGAAAATTTGGTTGCAGTCCAACTTCGCAGAACTAAATTGTTTTATTATAAGCCCATATTAAATATATGGTTTTAGCATATTAGAGATATTCAAGACTTGAATGTATGACTTTCACTATCAGTACATGAAAAATAAATTTACCAACATAAAATTGTTATATACTGATACTGATAGTCTGATATACCAAATATTTTTCGATGATTTTTACAAAGAAATCAAGGATGATTTAAATTCATATTTCGATACTTCTGATTATCTTCAAATAATCAGTTTCCTCAAGTAAATAAAAAGAAATTAGGATTTTTTAAAGATGACAACAAATGAAAAATTATTACTGAATTTGTTAGATTGCGATTAAAAATGTATGCAATGAGTGTTGAAGATCACTGATACTATCACCAAGATACTGTCACCAAAGCTAAAGGGGTTAATAAAAGTGTAACTAAGAAATTAAATGTTAGTGACTATAATTCATATTTATTTAATAAAAAAAAAACAACTTGCTGAAATGTATAGATTTAGAAGCATCAAATATATTATATTTACACAAAAAAATAATAAAATTTGTTTGTCATACAATGACACCAAGCGACATATTTTGCCTAACTCAATTTAATAAGTTAAGATAGTATTAAGATGTTATTTTTATTGTATTAGTTAAGAGAATATGTTATAAAATGTTATGTAATTTCTTTATATGTACATATTTAGTTTTACCTTTTAACTGAATAGACGTATCCTACTTCATTTAACATGTTTCATTTTGGACACCCTTTCACTGCTATTATAGCGGTCCTAGTGGTAGTGGAAAATCAAAGTTCGTATGTGATTTTTTGAAAAACATAAATCATGTTTGTAATCAAAAATTTAACACTATCTTATGGTGTTACGATGAAATGCAACCATTATACAATTTAAGTGGAGTTAAGAAAAGAGCCAAGAAATATTTAATTTGAAAATATCAAATATTTTATTTCCTCGAGAGAGGATCGAACTTACAACTTGTATCGTTTAAAGTCACACACTTATGTCCCTTGCGCCATGACAGGCATATTAATGTATAAAAGAAAAAATAGCAGCCAGCATATCAATAACAATTTGAGGTATTTTACATTTTACATAAAATGCGTAAATTGTTAGACATTATGACTGCAGTACTGGGCGCGGTACTTTACATTAAAATTTAGTTTGTTTTTCACGGTTTACTTCATTATTAGTTATATTATATAGAATATCATTTAACTTTTAAGTTATTTAAAAACGAATTTTCAGTTCCTTAATTGTGACAACAGCAAACATGTATATTACATAAATATTTGTAAATATTTATTAAATGCCTGACTGTAAACAACGAGTCGTCAAGGTGTCAATCCCCACTCGAAGACGTGAAATATTTAAAATCTTTGGATGAATTATTCAATATTTTCATTTCTTTGCACTGGTAAGAAGGCAAAGCGCAGCGTTGAGATCCGCCACTCAACTCACAATGCCTTAAATTCGGCAGAGACTAGGAAAAGGAACGGAGTAAAATGGAAAGGAACACAAGGTTCCCAAATTCCCTCTGCCTACCCTGTCATATGCGGGATACAGCGTGAAGCTGAATGAGAGAGCTTCTAATAATGGAACGTCCATAATTTACGTTAAACGTTATTATTTTTAATTTTGAACTAAAGCTTACCAGTACTCTATTTCTAATTTACTTACTGACACACAAACACACTTATTTATTTATGTTATATTAAATCAGTTACTCAGAAACAAAGGTATTGTTTTATTACCGTAAATATTATTCAGAAACGATTCCCGCCATTATATAAGCGCTTTCTTCTATTTCTAATGACAGTTATATTTTCCCGCCGTTAGAAGTACTACAGATAAATTAAATATTAATTAACTTATGTATTTAATGTTATAATTATTAAGCAAGTTTCATGATATTCTGTTTTTATACTTCTTAATATATTTAGTTTTTGTTTTAATTTTAAAGTAAAAATGTTGCGTTTTACTATAATAGGAGTGATATCAGCTATGAGCATTTTATTATGTAAGTATATTTTTTTAACTTCATACTATATCCCGCACATGGCAGGTTAGACAAAGGGAACCTGGGAACCTAGTGTTAACACACTCCGTTCCGTTTCACATTCTCTGCCAAATTTAAGGCATTGCGTGTTCATCCACTTACGCGTTTACAGTTGAATGCTTGTGCCCCTGCGCCACAACAGTCCTCAAAGATTTGATTTTTTTTTATAATTAATTTTATTATAAAAAAAACATTAGAAAATTGAAGGACTGCATTTGAAACAAGTTCTCCTTTTACATAACATTCCAATACTGGAGAAAATATTTTATCAAATGCAGATATTTAAATTCTAGTAAGCAACAAGCTGTGATTTTGCCTAGTATGGTGATGGTGAAGATATTTTTACTCATGTCCAATTTTCAAACAGAATAACAGCATGAAAATAATATCATTTATTTATGTAAATCCATTATTGCACTCAATATAAAATATATGGGCACCAAAGGCGGGCTGAACGCTAAGAGCATTCTCTATCGGCTAAATTACTAATAAATAATTAATATACTATAAATGGTAACTAATATTCATACAATAAACATTATATTAATTAAATTTAAGGTGCCGCTCAACCGTTGGACCAGTTGCCCGTTTTAAAAGAGCTACCAGAAGAAGTACTTTTCAAAGAAAATTCCAAATTTATTCTAGAGTGCGCTACAGTTGAAAAGGTTCCTGGTATAAGGTTAGATAACTAGTTTTTTTACTAATTTGATCAGTATTAATCCACATTTAGGTAACAAAATAGGTAACTTATTTACATTTACACTAAGCCATACTTTGAAGTGGTCAGAGTGCTTGGACGGTTTCCAAAAGGTACGGGTTCAAACCACCTTCTGTCTTCCAGAGCTAGGTCGAGTAGGCATCGAACCTATAATCAATTAGCGTTTCCAATCAGGCTGCTGTCATCTGCCCTCAGAATGAGCTTATGGAGTATAAATTGTAACTTTTATGTCTGATCAAATATGTGAAAATTACAAAATTTGAATTTTTTCCGTATTTTGTCAGATACGATGATCACACGTTACAGTATCTATTATATAAATATAAATGAGCGAAACATAAAAACAAGTTTTAATATACATATAAATTTTAAGTATACTAAGTATTTTATTTCTTATTTTAGATATTCGTGGCTGAAAGATCGCGTACCATTGAAAATAAATTCTGGTATATCACAAAGCGACAACGGAGGTACGCTCGTCTTTAAGAAACCATCGATTCACGATGAAGCTGATTATCAATGTTTGGCGCACACTGATGTTGGTGTGGCCAGCTCCCGCATCGTACACGTTAAACGACAATACATAGATGTTCCTAAAGTTACCCTTCAAAAACATACACCTATTGAAGGAAAATATTTTAAACTCGACTGTCACATTCCAAATGCGTATCCGAAACCCGAAATTGTTTGGCTTTACCAGCTAATTTCTGATCCAACAATTTACCGAACTGTTTTAAATCCACGTATTACTCAGTCCCCTAGTGGTACACTGTTCTTTACTAATGTTACTAAGGAAGATGCTAGCCGTGAGCATAAATATGTATGTGTGGCGAAGTCTACTGCCGTAGACGGAGATGTGGTGCTGGCGGAACACGTGATTGAGGACGTCGTCTTCGAACATGGCGATAATTCGGCACTTGTCTCCCTGTATCTTAGTCCAGATATGGTAGCGAAAGTGGGCGATGTAACAATGATCTATTGTATTTATGGAGGAACGTAAGTATTTATGACTTTTTGCCTTTGTCGATACATGGTAAGATCTCTTAAAGTTGTTGGAAAAACCCTTTGAACTTGCTATCATTTAAACAAGTGACAATCATAAAGTGCCTAGATATATCGTGGCACAAACGTGTGAATTTAACTGACGGATTGTAGGTTCAGTCCCAACTCGAAGAAATACAGTATTTAATATTTTGAAAGAGAATATTTTATCGTTTCTTTTCTTCGCTATGGCAACAAGGTGAAGCGCTGTGTTAAATTGCGCCAATGCACCTAAATCGGCGGAGAGTGGCAAACGGAACGGTTTATCTTCACACTAGGTGCTCAAGTTTTCTCTGCCGACCTTGCCATGAGCGGGATCCGTCGTGAAGAAAAAATAATATCTTACAGCCATTTAAAATGTAGGTAAACACTATGTCATTTTTGTCAAGGTTCGGAAGTGGGATTAAGAATCCTTATGAATTCACTAATAAGTTCATTTGTTTCATGTTTATTTATCAGTTGCTAAGTATAAAAATACCATAATTAATAGTTTTGTTTGACATGGTGTTAAATTCACAAGACTTCAAAGAAATTTCGAATTTCCTCTCCATTGAAAATTATATTTTTTAAGCATTTAGCTAATACAAAATAAGTACATAAACACAACTAGACTTTCCTATCTTAATCTAAGTGTAACCAAAAGGTCACCATGCTGAGATAATACTTTGTTTACGTGATTAACATTAGTGTCTCACCACCATACTTGTTAAACCTAAGCAAAACTAATATTCTAAATTCTATAGGTATTATAGCGCAGTGTCTAATTATTAATATGACAGTGATGGTTATGAATTCGATCCCCAATCGAGTAAAAAAATTATATATATAATTATATATTGTTTTCTAACATATTTTAAGTAATATTTCACACTTAAGAAAGAAATATACTTTTTAGAACAAGTATAAAAATTTAAACGTAGCGGGATTTCAGTTTCCAAAAAGAGTTCAAATCGCTACGTTTAAATTTTTATACGTTTTCTAAAAAGTAAATATGTTTTCATTTCTTAGCTCCAGCATATACCTAACACAAAACACGTTTCAAAAATTAGGCGCAAACTACGGGAAAAAGTGTAGAGCTCTTCTTCTACTTCTTTTAAAAAATATATTACGGCTTTAACACTAAAAATCCATAATAATAAAAAAAAAATAATTGAAAAATATATTTTAATTAAACATATTCTAACATCCACAGACCTCTAGCTCACCCAGATTGGTACAAAGATGGCAAAAACACAAACAATAATCCAAAAGACCGGGTGACCAGATACAACAGGACTGGTGGCAAACGTCTCTTGATCAAAGAAACGTGGGCATCAGATGAGGGGGACTACGCTTGCATTGTGGACAACGGGATGGGCATGCCGCAAACTCATACTATGCATCTGACAGTTGTCAGTAAGTATTGTACCAAGAAATTATTTAAGTTATTACCCCATTATGCCGATGAATATTTTTATCAAGGTAGGTTTGATGACCAATTAGGAGCAACAAGACGAAAGCATAACGTTCAATGTTACTACAAACTACTAGGTTTCGCAAATGAACCGTAAAATAGGGAACGGAGTGGATTATTCATAGATTTCCTCTGCCTACCCTCGTACATACGGAACACGGTGTAAAGCTACAATAATACTATTTTTCAAATATTTGTGAGGCAGTGACGTTTTAATGTCAAAGAGAAGGCTGAATTTTTCGACATCCACTCTAAATACCACTAATCGGCACCAAGTATCTTAAAGTCAAGCGGGGAAGTAAAAATCAAACCGAAACCCACATTAATCGATCTTATATGAATAAGAAATATATAAAGCTTAACATCACTAAAAGCTTATTAAACTCAATATCTTTTTAATACTCATAGTTATCCATCATAAAGTATGATGATAAAATACTTATCCTCATACTTGATCCTTTTAATTGATATTTTTGAATTATTCCTTTTTTTTATTTTATAGTTGCCATATTACCAGTAATAGCAACGAAATAAAAATATGAAATGTTTCAAAATTAAATTATTCAAACGTTTTATTCTGATATTCAGGTCCTCCAAAAATCTCAAATCATGCAGAACGCAAGCTTACAGTAAAATCTGGTGAAGATGTGACCCTAGAGTGTCACGCGACGGGAACACCAACACCTGTACTGAGCTGGACGCGAAACGCACAACCTCTAGCACAGCAAGCCCACGGGCAATCCCGTGGCAGTGCCAATGTATCCACTATTCATTTGTCTCATGTGACCGCAGCTGAAACTGGTTATTATGGCTGCTCAGCGGCTAACGAGTACGGCAATGCGTACGTGGAGACACTTGTTTATGTGCAGTAAAGTACAGAAAATATTATGAACATCATATTTAAATAATTTAGTAGAGTTCATTTTGTAATTCATTTTTATATATTAAAAATAATTGTTTGCTTAATTTTTATATAGTGAAGTGGAACTAAAATGTATGTGCTAGCGACATTTGTAAAAATAGAAATAAATATAACCGACAGAGATCAGTTCAATATATTTTTTTATTTATTATATATTCGATTTAAAAAACATTACACTCAACTAGGTCATTTTTCGAATTATCAAAACAGTAACAACGACGTTTCAACTGCTAACGTGGGGACTGATTTAGTGAGCGCGCCAGTATCTGTCAGCTGTATTAATAATTCGAAACCCCTAAAGCGAGTCTGCTTACGAATTCAACATATTCAAATTTTTATTCAAAATCAGAAGTTACAAGCTTCGTTTTCTGAACGTCAATTTACTACCAGAATTATACATTTGAAATAGCCCGGAGCGAGCATTTTATTCTCAATGCGTGTTATCATTTATAAAATCGTTAATATGGTAATAACCTTTAACACACAAACGTCTTTTCACAACTTTTTTAAATTGTGAAACAGAAAATTCTCGAACGTTTTCTGGGATCCTATTGTAAAAGTATATATCCTGTCCCATAAAAGAATTACGGACTCGATGCAATCGAGTTACAGGTGCACTAAGTTTAAGCCTATTTCTAGTATTGATATTATGTATATTGGTTTTAGTAAATTAACTAGTATTTTTTTACGTACATAACATTTTCAAAAATGTATTGAGATGCAACGGTCAATATGTTAATTTTTTTAAACGTTTCCTTTAAAGAATCTTTAGGGCCTAAGTTATAGATTGCGCGAATAGCTCGCTTCTCGAAGACAAAGATTGACTTAATACGGGCCGCATTACCCTAAAGTAAGATGCCGTAAGACATAATACTATGGAAGTAGCTAAAGTAAACAAGATGAGCCGTTTCATCATTAGTCAATAATCTGATTTTTTTTTACAGTTAAAGCTCAGTGTAACAAAAAACATAACCGAACAGAGCCGCTGAAGGTGATAAAATGCTTGTATTTCAAGTATTTTTCGCAATCAAGGAAAGTGACGATAGTGACATTAACGTGGAACGTCAAAATAATGTTAATGCTCACGATGCTGACGCTCCGACCAGTCAGTACTGTAAGCACTAATCAAGTCATATGTAACGTCAAAGTCTAAGTACTGATGGAACCGAGCGTTAGCATCGTGAGCATTGACATTATTTTGACGTTTCACTATCGTTACTTTCCTCTATTGCGGAAAATGCTTGAAATACAAGCATTATACTTTAGGTTATGTTTAACTTGTTGAAGCCGTCAGCACCCTCACATGAGGTCCGAATAATTAATACAGCTAACAGATGAAGACGCGCTCACTAAAACAGACCCCACGTTAACAGTTGAAACGTCGTTTCTACTATTTCGCTAATTCGGAAAACGGCCTTAACATCAAGCAACCATTGTCAATGTCAATGTAAATCTATTTTGACATTGAAGTTTGACAACGCGTATAACCTCACGCGATTACTGTAAATAACAAAACAAAGCAGATT
>DWMZ01006248.1:0-10427 GCA_018249855.1 Eueides tales michaeli | reverse complement strand
GTTCCAATAGAACGGAAGTTGTAAAACGCCTTTTGAGCAAAATACTGAAAAAAATATTTTATAAAACAGGCTAAATGCGAGTCGTACTTGCTCAGGATGGGTTTCGTATCATTATCTCTAAAAATCTTGAAAAAATCACGTTTTTTGTATGGGGGTTCTCTTAAGTGTTCATTTTCTTTTTCACAGCGGATACAAAATTACGTGATCTGTAAAAGTTTCAATTATCTGAATATTATGATTCATGAGAAAGAATCTGATCATCGACGAACAAATAGACAGACAGACCGACTGATGGACATTACAGTTATGTTAAGCTTCACGCTGTATCCTGCACATAGAGAGAGAGAATTTGGAAACCTGTTATGACATTCCTCACATTTTTTGGTGGAAATCAACACTGCTCACTTCCTTATTGCGAAAGCGAAGAAAACCCAAAACTTGTCGCGTACAGTATCACGCCTGTGCCTCTGCGCCACTTTTCATAAATATAATAGAATAAATCCTTCGATTCTGAGTGAGAGGAATGAAATATTTGGTCCTTAGATATGAATTTGGCTTTTGGGATGGGAGAAACAAAAAGATGATAATTTTTTATCCAAAAATCATTCGGAGGAGAATCAATATAATCTTTGACGGTAGTTTGGACCATCTGAGTTAATTTCCAGTAACGGAAGTTATCCAAAATTCGAAAAAATGTTTACCTGTTGAAGCAAAACCCAAGAGAGTACGGCTGATGTCTTAGACATTCAAATTGCAGCTTTTCTAATTTGGGAGCGGTCTGTTGTGCCGAATATGGTTTAACGTTGTCGTGAAGCAGTAGTGGCGTAGAGCGATTGACCGGCTTTCGTTGTTTAGCAGCTAGCTTTACCATCATAGAACGGTTTCCGCAGTATTGGTGCTACTGTGAAACTCATACTTGTAAATAACTCAATTTTTAAAGTTTACCATTTTGTAAACAGAGTGTTGACGCCAGCAGAAAAAATCGGTTGCCCGTAAAGTCGGCTTACTGACGATAATTGAACGTGACAACGTCATAAAAAAATACTAACGGTATGGTTGCATTTTTTAAGTTTTTTTTTTATTTTATTTGTTTGATAGATAGACTCAGATTTAGTATGGATATAGAGAAGGGGGTAAATGGAAATCACAATGGAATTGATCAAGTTACATTTATATGTACGTATAAATACAATTATGTAAACTTTTTCTTTAATGTAAATAGTTTTTACAAGTATGAATGCGCGTTGAGCAATTGTTTTACAAGTTTTGTCTAGAACTTTTAAACATGTTGATATTTAACTTCTTACAATATTATTGTATAGCAGTTGCCCACGCGGATAACGCGGACGCGGACGCGATCTCAAGTAGGAGAGAGACAGATGTCGAACACAGCCGAATGCGGAAGCTGATTGTGCCCCTTTGTCGCTCGTTCCGTGCTCTCGCTTGCACTTCAAGCCTTCAATGGAACGCCTCATACGTCATATTTTTTAGTGCATGCACCCGGCTCCATCGGCATAAGACGTTGTCAGAGGAACGTTACAATCGGAGGTGTCTTAAACGGAACGGAGAGTTTGAAAATTAAGTTACCAGGTTCCCTCTCCTTAAATACTTTGTGAAGCTAATAAAATTAAATTCAATACAGATCTTATTAAGCTCCCACCTTAATTCACATTCTACGGACTCGTGACAATGCTAAAAGCATTCCAGAAAAAGTACGTCACTTCGTAAAGGGGTCGACTGTCCGTGGAAAGTTGCTTTGTCTACGCTCCGAGACCTCCCAGGGTGTTTAAGTAGCTTTATATATTTAATATTTTATTTTAAATGAATACAATAGTGTATTGTATGAGTAAAACTGAGCATATTGACTATTGAATACTCTGGCAACGATGTTTTAAAGAATATGTGATTACTAACTTAATCGTTATAATAAAAAACAACTTTAACATCAACTTTTGCAAAATGTTTTTTTTTTTTCAGATTGGCGCTATATCACATAGATAGGGACCCAGAGGGAACGTGGGAACCTACTATTAGGAGACTGTTCCACTTTGGGGAATGCCCCATTTGTTGTTAAATGATTTCGTTCCCAACTTTGAGTTGCGGAAATCAATGCCTCGTTTTTGACTTACTTGTAATAAAAACATAACATGGAATATAAATATGTAATAATAAAAAAAATAATATCATTATCAACTAAAGTTGAGCCTAAAAAATTATGCCAAACTCTGTTATAATTCAAAGAGATAGTGACTTCATACTTGGCTTAGGTATATATTTATCATTAATGGCTCAGGGGCGCGGACGTGCAGGGGCAGGGACACACGACTGGTTGGGAGTTTGACCCCCACCCGAGAAATTGAAGTATATAATATTTTCATTTCTTCGCATGGTGGCAAGGCGCTGCGTTGGGTTCCGCCATTCAACACACAGTGTCTCAAATCGGCGAGAATTGAGAAATGGAGCGGAGTGTCTTAACGCTAAGTTCCCAAGTTTCCTATGCCTATATTACCATGTGTGGGATACAGCCTTATTTGCTCACTAAAACACATGCTATATTTAAAAATATTTTTCATGCTCTTTCATGGAAATAAAAATATTCAACGTTTTCAAATTAATTCTACAGTTAAAGTTAGTTTTTTTATGCAAGGAGTATAGACTTGATACCGTCGTCAAAATTACGCCTAGAGTCTTAGGATTTTTTTTAACTTCACGCCCTATACTGAATGTAGAGGTAGACAGAGAAAGCCTTAAGCGATAAGACACTCCGCTCCCATCTTTCCGTCGAATTTCCGTAATATTGCGTGTGAATCGGCGGTATTCATTGTTGTTTTATGTCATATGGCCATAGTTTTGCATTATGTTAAAATCATAAGCTGCTATTTACTAAAAATACTTTTATATAATATAAAAACATTTCTCTAATATGAAATTAAAAAACTTTACCATACTTTTTGATGCAGCTAACACTATCCATGGTCACGGGACACGAACCACGGGTCCCATGCCATCCTTTATCCATGGCAATGGTTTATTGCAAGGAGTTCAAAACGTCGGGTTTCCAAAAATAATTCAATATACGCGCTTAATCCGGTTAAATTAATTTCATTTAGAAAGTATCTTTAAAGTAACTTAACGAAGCTAACTTTCTTTATACATGAATGTGTAAAATCGTCGTAAACGGGTTACGATTGAGTTAGAGGATAACTTCACGCTATATGACGCATGAGCAGGATGCCGAGAAAATTTTGTGTGTAAATACTCCGTTCTTCATTTTCTACTCAACTTTCTATTTTAATTGTCATAAGTTAATACCGCGTTTTGTTACATAGTACCTAAATGTTTTGCTTAATTTTTTGTATGTAATTTTCGTGGATTAATCGCGTAGTTCAGTTCAGCTCTTTGTATTTATGGCGATCCGAGTGTGCCAGTTGAGCACAGAATCACTTCGCCAATGTCACGTTGAATGGAGAACACACGAAAGAGGTTGTACAGTAAAAAAAAGGAAAAAATTACACAATAGGAGAATGCATGTCAAAAAAGATCCAGTTAAAATATTGCCATCACCTAAAACAAAATAATAAATTTATACAAAATATAAGCAAAGGTTAGTAATAGAAAATATTTTACAATAATGTTAGCTTACAATTTTATTTTGTTATTCTTAATATATTTACATAAAAAATTATATAATGGACTAAACACAAACATTAACAAACATTGAACATTAAGAGGACGGGGAACTTTATAAGGAAGAACATCGTATAAGGGGTGGGTGGCTTAGGACAGGTGAAAAGGATGTGAGAAGGGGAGCCGTCGTCCAGGCCACATTCACACAGTGAATGGTATGGCTAAGATCAGGGTCAGGACCCTGATCTTAGCCAGGTGTAATTAATCGCGTATGTTTACTATTGTACATTTTTGAAATCTGACATTTCGTACACTTTCTGTGTGTCTGACAATTGATATACTTATTATATCAAACTACCGCCATCAATTTCTTAATTGCCTCGCGTACTGCTCTTGATTCTTGCAGAAAGAGCTTACTGTATCTTATTCTTGCGTAGTGGTTAGAGTATACTAGTAGAATATTTTTTTAAGAGGGGCTCCAGGTGGTAGAAAGCTTCCAACCGACTTCTCTATTGAAAATGGGATCTTTTATATTAAAATAGCCTTCCGGATCATTCTAGGATTGTATCTGTTCTCCTTGTCGAAGAAGTAGGGCTTATTAAGCCCGACGTAGTGGTTGGCTTTATCCGCTATATGCTCACAAAAATCACGTCAACTTCACTTTTGCTTTCTGGAATGGTACAGAAAAGAAACTTAGCATCCTAGTGTCAAGACACTCCTTTCTCATTGAGACATGTACTTTCGTTCTTTATTTTCTGCCAAATTTGAAGCATTCTGTACTGAGTAGCAGAACTCAACTCAGCGCTTTGCCTTGTTACTTGAACGAAGAAATTAAAGTGTAGAACATTTTTTTCCTTGAGAAAGAGGATCGAATCCACAACCTGTCGCGTTTACAGTCGCATGCTTGTGCCCCTGCGTCACAACAGAGCTCCATAGTACATTTAATACTAACATTTATTTATTTAAACAAATGATACAAACAACAACAGCATTTCGCGAAAACAAAATTAAAAAGCCTTTCCACACTTTTTCATACAACTAAAAATATTCAACGTTTTCAAATGAACTTAGCAAAGTTAACTTTTCTATACAAGAGTATGTAGAATGGTCGTAACCGAGTTACGCTAGAGTTAGAGGATAAAAACTGTAGCATTGTTTGTGAATGTGCCAAAAATTGAAATACAAATCGTGAAAGATGCGGCGCCGACGGAAATGTGAACAAAAGCTTTGGAGAACAGTGTTGGGCGTGTAAGCAATGTGTTTGTCGATATTATGATAAATGTTTTTGATTTTTTGTAAATAAGATTAAGACGTCATGTCTAATCGAGTTAAAAGTCCTTGTGCCTTAACAGATTCGATTCGCACTTAATGGAATGAAATTTTTCTATTTTCTCACCCCAGTAATAAGACAAAGTGCGGCGTATGGAGTGCCGCAGTGCGTTAAAACATAATACAGGTGGAAAGTGAGGAAAAGAGTATGTAAGAAGTATTAGCACTAAATGAAAAACTGAAATTGAAGAAATTGTGAAAAAATTATAATAATTGTATGAAATACGTTGCATTAAAAATGAAATCATAATAAATTAATAAATTGGAACTCGATTATCCTTTATTTTTTATGTAGCTACGTAGGCAGAGAAAATTCAAGAATCTAGTGTTAAGACACTCCGTTCTCCACTGTTCACCGTCTAGTGGTATTGCGTTTTGTCGCTCTTTACATCGTTACCAGAGTAAAGAAATAAAATTACCAAATATTAAATATTTTAAAATCTAACCTACAACTTGTCACGCTTATTGTCACATGCTGCGCCATGACTGGCCTCAGTAGTCGAAAAAAATATGATAAAAGAATAGAAAAACTGGGTATGAACTAAACGTTTCCATTGAAAAAATCTATTTATGATGATATTCATTTCCATGAGTTTTTATTAAAACACAGTTGAAATAATATTTCTGTGTACACACAAACACTTTTAATATATAAACGAAGTTTATTCGTATCAATTCCCTAAAATAATCCAACTATCGATACAAATATCGATACAAACATAAAACGCACAACAATATTTTCTAACAAGTTTAGTGACACAGGTAGTGCGCCCACAACGCCTCGCTTGAGGAAATCAAACAATTGTACGATTTGTTTCTGTCCTCTTCTATTTAATTACAATATACATGAAAAAGAAAGAGATAAACTGTAATAGGGGAGGATTGACTGCGATACAAGTTGTTAGTAGTAATTGTTCTTTGTATAAGCGAGTTGTGGCTAAAGTGAGTGATAAATTGGTAATAAACGTATGGATTTTCCTTGTAAAGTTAAAGATACTTGTATGTTTTTAGTGGAAGTTTAAGATACTTGTATTTTTTTTATTTTAGGTAAAAAAAACTTGGGAACCTAATGTTAAGTATCTATTTCTCACTTTCCGTATTGAGCGGTTGGTCTTCGTCGACTCAAAATCGTTACCAGTGCAAAAATATTAAAATATTAAATATTTCTTCTAGTGGAAACTACCATCTGTTGCATTGATAGTAACTCACTTTTGCCCCTAAGCTATTTTTTTTAATTATATTTTTAAGAGTTAAGGGTTCCGTCTCAATGAATACGTGACTTCGGTTCGTTCGATTACGTGATTCTAAACTAGGAATTTCAACTCTGTTAAATAAACTTATTTAATTTTCTCCATTTAATAACAAAATTAAACGCGGAGTTGGGTTCCGCTACTTATTATCTCAAAAATGAGACAGTGAATGGAGTGACTTAACACTAACTCTACTCTCCCCACTCTACTGTATACGGGATACAGCGTGAAGCTATAAAAAATAATTAACCAAAATCCACAAATTCTACGTGACCTAAAATAAACAATGGCGTTTGAGACTCAATTGTCTTTGTGATTGATTGCGGCTTATTTTTTAATTTACCGCCAATTGAAGGGAAATAACTGTTGTTTGATAAACTTTGGGCTGTACGTAGCTGAGTTATGTTTTTGACAATGGGAAAAAAATATTTTTTATTTAGCTTCGCTTCGCTCATTTTTTGTTAAGATTCAGGATGTACTCCGCAGATAGCAGGATACGCAGTGTGAACTTGAGAACCTAGTGTTAAGACACTCCGTTCCCATTGAAACACTATTCGGTTCCAAACTTCTTAAACCATTACGTGCTGAGTGGCACATCTTAACGCCGCGCTTTACCTTCTTACCGAAGGAAAAAAAAATTAAATATGAAATATTTCATTTGAGACATTCTTTTCTCCGAAATCAATTTAGTTCGGGACTGCATTTGTTACAATTCAGCAGCGTGTTTTGTCTTTGCCTTTTGATATCTTTTATTTCCTGCTTATGATTCGTTTATTGTTTTTTCAGCTTCACGCTGTATCCCGCATATGGTAGGGTAGGCAAAGGGAACTTGGGAACCTAGTGTTAAGACACTCCGTTCCACTTCCGTTCCCCACTTTCCACCGAATTTGAGGCCTTGCGTGTTGAGTGGCGGAACTCAACGCCGTGCTTTGCCTTGTTACCAGAGCGAAAAATTTCACACGCTCGTATCACTTCGCTAGAAGGCAATATATAAATAAAAGCGATAAGGTCAAGCTATACCTGTCCAGCAGTGTGTAATATAACGAAAGTGTTTTGGCGAACCATTATCGTCTGAATTCAAGACATAGACATATTTTTTTTGCTTTCGTAACAAGACAAAACGCGGATTTGATATCCTCAATGCAAGCAATATCTTAAAAATTCAGCTTCACGCTGTATCCCGCACACGGTGGGTCAGGCAGAGGAAACTTGGGAACCTAGTGATAAGACACTCCGTTCCACTTTCTCAAATTCAGCGGAAAGTGGGGATCGGAAGTGGAACGGAGTATGTTAAAAATTGTGCATAAAATAGAGAAAGCACTACTTTCTCTACGATACTAGTTACTTCTGCCCATTTTGCTATATGCGTGAGAGAATGGAATATAGAGTCGAGTTTTTTATTTAATTTATGATCATTCCTCTGACCGAGAATCGAATCTATAACCTTAGTATTTAAAATCAGACATATCCAACCGCGCCTTACAGCTTCTTTACAAATAAAATAAATCATTTATCAAAGTCAGCTCTCTAGACACCTACAAATACGTCCTTTCAACAATATTATATGTGACATCAGAATTGCATACAAAGTGCATATAATAGATGAAGGCGCTATCCTTTCCTTAATGCTGTAAACTTCACACTTGAAAGACATTCAATTTTAAGGTTTAATTCTATAGAATAAAGTTTAAAGTTGAATGTTTGAATTTTAAATACGTAAATCATATGAACAGGTCACGTCTAGAAAGCTTTTATGTTTTCATTAATAAATAACATCCGCTTAAAGTAATTTTTGTAAATATTTCCGCAATATTCATGAAACTAGAAACACTTACTCTATTTTTCTCTTTTTGTACATTGTAAAGCAAGTTTCGGAACTCAACGCCGCATTTTGCATAAATAAACCGAGAAAGGAAATAAGTTTAAAATTAAGCTGTTAGAAGTGCAGGTTTCGTTTTTTTTAATAACTTTATTTCACTACGGACTTAGGGTCCCGTACCCTATGTTATAAAACATAAAGTTCTTTTCATATTTCTTCTTCCTAAAACTAAGCTTATGTGAGTATATAAATTTTCCATATTTATTTAGGTTCCTGAAAGAGTCCAATCAATTTTTTAAATTACCAAATTGACTTTATCTAAAGGTAAAAAACTATATACAAATAAAGTTAACATTATATAATCAGTACTTACAAATAAAATTAACATATATAATCCAATTCAATTGATTTAGATATTCTATTGCCAAATTCCGTAAAATATGTTTATTAATATCTTTTTTGCAGGATTTTTTTAAGTATCACTTGTTGAATTACGAGTTACTTCTCTTTTATATGTATTTTTTAACTTCACCCTTTACAAACTTTTCAAACAGAGGGAACTTGTGATCCATCAATTCCCTACTTTCTGCTGTTTTTTTCAAGCGTCAAAATATTGAAGAAATGAAAATATTAAATATTTAATTTTTTTAAGTAGGGATTGAACCCACAACCTGTCGCATTACCGTTACACACTTGTACCCCAGCGCCGCGAATAGTCTTTGTGTATGTCTAATATAGGTACATTATACTTATTTTGCAAGTTAGTTAAAGGAAATTTGGCTCTAAGAAACTTTCCTTTCATTATAAATACATATTGAGTAATTAACTGTCGCATTTTCTCTTACAAATACTCAGAATTGAATAAATTTATTAATTACGTTATAATTACTCTAAACAGGAACCGAACCAACAACTAGCACAGACACTTCTTATTTTAATTACAAATCGAGGCGGAAAACAGAGCATACATGCAATTTTTCATTTATCAATTAAATATAAAAAAATTTGGAAATATTTTCAGCAAAAGTTCCTCGCGAACTAAATTTTGGTTCACTTTGGTTCGATAAATAATATACGAAAAGAAATGATACATTGCAATGTTCCGCATTGCATGTCAAAAGTGTCAGTGAAATTAACATTTCATAGTATGGCAAAGAAAAAACGGCGTTATTGTGATATTTCTTTAGAATTTTTCTGAGGCCTGTCGTTTTATAAGACCACAAGCATGTGACTGACTGTAAACGACAGGTTGTGGGTTCGATCCCCACTCGAAGAAACGTAATATTTTTATGATTTTCATTTTCTCGTTTTGATAATGAAGCAACGCGTTCATAATTTGAGAAAAGTCAGGAATGGTAGTACCTTAATAGAATCGAAGTGTCTTAACACTAAATTCCCAGGTTCCCTCTGCCTACCCTATATTATGCGAGATACAATGTGAAGCTAACCTGTAACCTTTACAGTTGCACGCTTATACTCCTGTGCCACGACAGGCCTCAATAAAAATCTTTCCATCATAATTAGCTTAATGCCAGAAAAATGTAGATAATAAATGAAGAAGTTATACTTCCATTAGTGCATTAAATTTACTTGGAATTACTAATTAATTTGGAACTTCACTAACTTCTGAGTCAGAGGGTAGACTTTAATTTGGCATATTGTCCGGCTGGATATATATATATATATATATATATATATATATATATATATATATATATATATATATATATATATATATATATATATATATATATATATATACATACATACATGCGACAGTAGATTCGATCCCCACTCGAAAATGAAATATTTAATATTTTAATATTTTTGCAATGGTAAAAATGTTGAGTCGACGAAGATCAACCACTCAACAGACCTTTTACCTTTACATAAAAAAAAAAATATTTATCTTTTCTGTTCTCTTTTAGGTAGGGACCGGGAACCTAGTTATAACTTCGTATTTCATAAAACACTCCGCTCCCCACTCTCTTGAATGAGTATCGAATCTGCAACTTGTCGTATTAACAGTAGCACGTTAGTGTCTCTGCGCCACGACTGACCTTACAAGCTAAATATAAAAGATTTTTTCTAAACTATTCTATAGTTTTCGAACAATATCGTTATCATTTGTTCAATAACCATAAATATGAAACAATCATTCCTAGCAGCCCTCACCCTCTCTTCCTTCAGATTTATATATCCTCCAATTTAACCCCTTTATTAATATGACTGTTACTTTATGTCGTGTCTCAAACATCATTTCTGACTTCTTTTAAGGGATCTTTTCAAATATTGTATCTTTTGTTCCAAATATATGAAAAATAACTTTACCAGCTCTATGTAGAGTCGAAATTTCATTGCAGATTGAAAGGAACGTAAGAAGGAAAATTGCTAAGGTCGTG
>DWMZ01006247.1:0-10427 GCA_018249855.1 Eueides tales michaeli | reverse complement strand
TATATATATATATATATATATATATATATATATATATATCTTATATATATATATATATATATATATATATATATATATATATATATATATATATATATATATATATATATATATATATATATATATATATATATATACACCTAAATATATAAGTAGAATATGGAACTAATATATCGCATCACTGCATTCAATTTTCTAACGAATATAGATTGTGAATGTATGAGCACAGACATGCGGCTCGAAATACCTCACGTTTTGATTTCAATACCCAATAGGAATAGAGTGTCTTAACTTTAGCTTCCTAAGTCCCTCTGCCTACTCTGTTGTGGGTGGAAAACAACGTGAAGATTTTTTTTATCTTACTTTTTTTTTAGCTTCACGCTGTATCACGAGGCAAGGTAGGCAGAGTTGACCCGAGAACCTAGTGTTAAGACACTCCGTTCTACCTCCGTTCCCGACTTTCTGCTGAATTTGAGGCATTGCGTGTTGAGTGGCGGAACTCAACGGCGTGCTTTGCCTTATCACCAGAATGAAAAAATGAAACATTAAATGTTAAAATTAAACATATTAAATATTTTATTTCCTCGACTGGGGATCGAATTCAGAACCTGTCGATTACAGTCACACGCTTGTGCCGCTGCGCCACGACAGGCCTCGAATGAAGATTAATAACATAAATTACTATATGTATACATTAAATACATATTAAATCTGGGCGTTCATGGAGAACGGAAAGGAACGGGGTGTCTTAAAACTAGGTTCACAAGTTCCCTCTGTCTACCCTGCCATATGAAAAAAAATATATATATATATATTTTTTTTTCATATGGCTTTATTCCTATACCTAAGACGAAACAAGTGAGCAACTGTAAACGCGACGTGCTAAGAATATGATTCACATTAAATTTTATCTTAATGTTCTGCTAGTTACAAAATAAGCTTATACTCAATACGCTGTCTCGAATTTAGTGGAAAGTGTGGAATGAAAGTGTCTTAATGGGAACAGAGTACCTTAACGCTAGGTTCCCAATTCGCTTTTGCCTACCCTGCTATGTACTATATATAGCGCGAAGCTAAAATAAATAAATCTATTGATACTGTATGGCCTATAAAATATCAAATGATAGCTTCAGAATTATTTTTAATACTTGCTAACACAAAGCAAGTACTCTAAGCATTTTATTCAATAATTGTCCATTGAATCAAATCTTCAATGTCACATGATCGAAATAAAACTCAGTTTACGAACAAAAATAAAATGGCTTATTAATATACAAGTAATATTACAATAGAAAATTCTTTCGTAATAATACAGCGATGCTATATAAAATTTCATGTCCGCAGCAGTATCTCGTTCTTGTACGAGCATGTATATTTATGAGATAGACTGCGGTCGTATTGTGGGATGAGCTATAATAAATTAAATATGTTGTATTTAATTAATTAGTTTTGAATAGTAAACTAATATTGATAAGTCAGTGTTTATGGATTTTTGAGATGACATCGCCAATCAAAAAAGCAGGATAGCTTCACGATATATCCCGCAAAATATAGGGGAAAGTACCTAGCTATAAGACACTATTCCTTATTGCGTGTTGAGAGGCAGAACACAGTAACTCGCTTTTGTTAAATAAAATATCCAGTATAAAAATAAGTTTTTAATCCAAATTAAAAAGTTATTACTTGAAATTAGTGTAGTTAACTAAAAAAACATCTTTTCCTACTAGTATTAATACAGGTTAAGTGCTATAAGACGCTACCTAAATTTGAGCTTTGGCTAACAAAAAAAGAGATATTTTAAGCATAATCTATCCTCTACAATTTTAATAGATAATTTAATGAGATTTTAATATAATTATATTTATATAATTAAGCAAGAAAAGCTTATAACGGATTTTGTAACTTAAAGTTAAGATACTTCACACTTCCGTTCTCCACTTTCCGTCAGCTTTGAATCTGTGAAGCGAAGTGGCGGAACTCAACTTTGCCTTGATACCAGAGCGAAGAAATGAAATTAAAATTAATTAATTAAATTAATTTACGGAAATATAATCCAACTTAATTTAGAGACAAACAGAAAAGACTCATAGATAGATACTAGGTTCCCATGTTCCCTCTGCCCTCCCTGCTGTGTGCGGGTACGGTGTGACGCTGAGATAATCCAGATTTATATTAGCAGCGTATGACGATAATACGACATCAACTCGCCCCGAGTCCAGTAAGCCCCACTTCGTTACAAAATAAATTGGCCTGTCTCCAACCAACATTTTTGTACGAAATAACAATTTTTGCTCCACTCGTATACGGCCAAGTGTAGAAATATAAACGTAAGTTATGTTTATTTAGATTGTTTTAGCTTTTTGCATATGGACTATATATACATATGTATGTTTTTTTTTCTTTTACAGCTTTATGGTGTAACCTGCGCGTGGTATATTAGGGAACTTGGGAACCTAATGTTAAGATACTCCGTTTCCGTTTTCTATTTGAGGTATTGCTTGTTAAATGGAGGAACTTGCCTTGTTACCAGAATGAAATAATGAAAATATAACATATTTAATATCCTCGTGTGAATCGAAACCACAACCTGTTACGTTTAAATTTGCACGCTTGCGCTGTGCCGAGACAGGCCTCGATGTATGTATTTAATAATAATGAGAAATATAAAAAGCCTTTTATTTCTTGCTAAACAGTGCTACAATTAAAAAAATGAAGTTCAAAGTAAATTTATATACAATTGAGTTCTTAAAAAAATAGAATATACGTATACACACACATACACACACACACATATATATATATATATATATATATATATATATATATATATATATATATATATATATATATATATATATATATACACATACATATACATATACTTACATATATATACACATACATATATGTATTTATGTGACTATAATTGTTATTTTTAAATTATATCGTTGATGGTAAGAGGAAAGCACTTATTTTGTTAGCTTTTTACTAGTTTCCTAAAAAGTTTCTAAAAATTCGTAGCCACAGCTATAATTTTAAAATTAGAAACTTAAAATAAAACCGCTGTTAAATTCCACCGCTCAACACAAAGCATTGTCTTAACTTTAAGCTCTCTCTGCCTACTCTAGGCACAATTTAACGAAGTAAATATGAAAAGACAAAAATAAATGTGAAGTGAATATGAAAATTACTAAAAATAAACTAACGTTAACTAACGTTTTCATATGAAAATAGTAGTAAAACAAACATACATACAGACAAATTTAATCATTGTTTACTATTAATATACTATAGCCACAAGCATTTAATAAGGCATTTATATGAAATATAATGTAATTTGTAAATTCTATTCGAGATGTAGTTTATGCTGGTTCCCATTAAAACTGACTTGAAAGGGGAATGATCAAAGCGTGTAAAATAAACTAAGTTTCGTGGTATCATTATGCTGAAATGCTGGTAAGGAGTGAAGGTAACAAATTAATTTGCGTTCAAAATGTCATGCTATATGAATATTATGTGAAATATATGTATATTTGTGTAAATATATGTTAGATATATTAAATGAAACTGTGTAGTGAGCCAAGAGCGAAAATGAGGTCCACTCTACGTGCATAATATCGAAATCATATGAAAAATATATTTTTTAATATACAATTTTAACTCTAGATAGAATATTTTAACTCTAAATTTCATTTATCTTTATTTTTATGTGAAAAAATGAAACATAACATAACATTTCTGTATAGAAAAAGGAAGATAAAATTTCACTTAGAAAAAACCATTTAAAATTAATAGCCAGTCAGAGGCTTTTTGTAGCGCCGTGGCATATGTCTCTATATAAATACGAAGAAATGAAAATAATAAATAATTTTATTTGAAAATAGTCTCCTAGAGCACAGAAAAGAGGTACGAGCATATATGCAACGTCACTGCTGCATTTTGCCGCGTAGTCATTTGGACTGGACACTTTCCATGGACATACAGTTATGATATAGGCACAAAACAATACAAATAAAAAAAAATCGAAGACTTAAATTATAGGTATCTCATAAATAAAAATTACAATCCTATATATGTACTTCATATCATACAAAATGAATGGATACGTCCGCAAACTTAAGTTTGTTAACTATATTCGCCACGTAATCGAAACCTGTGATGTTTGGTCTACAATTATGAACTTTGTCGAGAAGTTAGAACTTGTAATACAAATAAGTGATAAAATCTGAAACTGACAAATAGCAGACTCGACCGGATTGTTACCACCCCCGGCATTTAAAACCGGCGTTAAGTAGTGACCTGGTCGCATTGGGTAATGCTGGGCCCCGGTGCCCATCCACCTTACAGACCGGCAACGCTCCTGTAGCTCCTCTGGTGCTACACGGAGCCGTGGGCGACGGTGATCACTTACCATCAGGTGACCCGTTCGCTCGTTTGCCATGTCTTATCCATAAAAAAAAAAGACGTATGCCAGCAAACTTAAGTTTGTTAATTTCAATAAGATGTAATTCACGTTGAACTTCAGGTACGGAAACCTCAGAGGGCGTGTCCATGTGACTCCCACTTTATTATTTTTTCTCTTTCATAAGCTTTCATATATTTTAAAATATAATATAATTATTCTATTACATTTGCTGTATGTTGAGATACGAAAAAGCATCAATTGTTATTTACCGCATAGCACCTTAAGTATGAAGAACTCCAGTTCAGTTCTCGAATTATAGCGTTTCAAACGTGCCAGTTAAGCACAAGATCAAATTAATTTGATCTTGTGCTCAACTGGCACGCTCGTCACTTCTTAAGAACTAAGTGTGAAGACATGTGTTGAGTGACAGAATTCAACGTTACGGTTCCTCTACCAATAATATGTTGGATAATCGATTAACAGAGAAGGTCTATAAGCTGTATTACATTAAGGTAATCTTTTCATTTTGACTCTTTGTCTGCATTTGCGACTTGAGTTATATAGAATGTGTCACATGTCTTGTAATACCTAGTACAAATTATAGAATATTCGTTTCAATTTAAGTCTTAACTTATTATTATAGATTCCAATTTTTTAAAGTGAGGATATATAAAACAATTTTGTTTCTATATAATGACATAACAATTTTATTCATTTATTTTAGGACACAAAAAAGATGTAAAAATGTTTTTTTTTTTTGTATAAATATTATTCTTTACTACTAGAAGAAGCAACAAGATTTAGTAACCTTGTTGCTTCTTCTAGTAAGATTAATATATATGGAATGCCGGAGATAGCCATATGAAGAAATCCTAGTAGCTCTCCGGCAGTGTTTTAGTAAAAAGTATAATGTCAATCAATTAGCTTTTTTGCTCATTTTTCTCAGCTTCACGCTGTATCCCGCACATGGCAGGGTAGGCAGAGGGAATTTAGTGTTAAGACATTCCGTTCCATTCCGTTCCCCATTTTGCACCAAATTTGAAGCATTGCATGCTGAGTGGTGGGACTCAAGCGCGTTTTGCCATATTACGAGAGCGAAAAAATTAAAATATTAATTATTTAATTTCCTCGAGTGGGGATCGAACCCACAACCTCTCGGTTACAGTCATACGCTTGTGGCGCTGTGCTACGACAGGCCTCAATTTATCCTGACTTGCTTGCTCATTTTTTCTTCACAAATATATATATGACATAAATATATCTATGACGAAAATGTAAAAACACTGAATTTTTACACATATATCACAATACATACCTTAAACAATACTCAAAATTAACCTCACACAGTTTCATTTTAAACTTCTTTCAAATGTTCAGTTTTATTCCAAGGCTTATAAATTGTCATTCCGTACATATCTCGTATAAGTGAGTCCACTTCAATACGTCTCGCGTCTCAGTGGAGCGTACGTGCAATTTTTTCCGGATCGAGCCGGCTTGAACCGCCTCGAACCGGTTCCAACTGGATACCGCCGGTAGTTTCGAGTTAATGGTGTGTTTAGAGATTTGAGATTTATATATCCATAGAGAAATGGTACATGAAGATGTAATACTTGTAAAGTTATTTGTTTTTAGAGTTATAATGCTTACAAAAGTCATGATCCGTCATGGCACTGTGGCTTAGTTTTTGACTGTATATAAAAAAACGAAAATATGGCGGTTTGGTTTTTTTTATATTAAAACAAAGCTTGGCGTTGAGTTTCGCTTCTTGTTCTGTAGCTAAACTCAACGCAATGCACAAAAAATAGGCGGTTCGTCAAAAACAGTGTGAAGCTAAAAAAGAAAATATTATATTTATAACAATGGTTAGTATGAGACTAATTTAATTAGATATAACATGATATATAACCAGAAATTTTTCTACTACAATTAATAAATTAAGGCGTAGCCGATGAAATTAAATATTTAATATTTTCAAATCAAATATTTTATGTTTTTAGCGTTTTTCTCTACCATAGCAACAAGACAAATTGCGGCGTTAATTTCCGCCAATCTATACGCAAAACCTCAAATGGCAGAAAATGAGAAAAAAGAAATGAAGAAGAAGAAATAATAAATTTCTATCTATTTAAACTTTGGAAACACAACTTGAGTCAAAGTGACTCTCTCGCGAAAGGTTTTCATGATTTTTTCATTCATTTTGATCATCGTGTTGTTTATTTTAACTAACTTTGTACACGACCAAATCTACCAAACGGTGCACTTGAGTTGCAGCTAACTACTATTTACACGTACATACGTGAGTCAAAATGACTCCACGTTATTTAATTTGTAACAAACCTGAATATTTTTCCTTGGTTTTGCTTTTTTTGCTATAACTCGTTAATTTGTACGTATTTTGAGTTTTATAGATGATTATTTGGCTGACCTACTCTTTGATGATATCAAGCTTTGCAAGTATAAGAATTTTAAATTTTGTCCATAGAGAAAAAATAATTATATCAATAGTAAACAAATGAAAAAGCAAAAAGCTTTAACTAGAAAAAGGGGTATTCATTATATATTTAATTATTAAAATGTGTTTGATTTTAGTTTAAATAAAAATAATAAAAATTAATAGTTTATTTGTCATTAACAAGTATAAAAGTAAGATTAAATTAACTATAGGGGTTTATCATTATTGACGGGGTTTATCATTATTGACGTGGTTACAATTATTTTTGTGTGTCAGAATTCGTCTGTCAAGATTATTCATTGACCTATAGAGCTTTAAAGCGCAATAAAAAATTTGCCTTTAAAGTTAATGCAATCCAAACATAAAGGAAAAAGGAAAAATAACTCAAAAGATGCATCGTTTTTTTTTCGCATTTTGTAATAAATTCGCCGCGTAATTCTATCTAACATGTTCATGGACCTGTCTAAATTCGATAACTATGTATTTTTAAACGTATATTATAGAAAAAAATATTACATATTTACATTTAATAGTTCGTTCTATATTAAAGGTATACAAAAGAATAAACTACAAATTCAAATTTAACTTTAAATTATTTTTTGTAAGTTGTACTTTCCGTAGACCGGAACTCTTAGTGTGCGAGTTCAACTCGCACTTGACCGATGTTATAAATAAAATTAACCATATAATCAGTACTTTTATCTTATTTTCATATATAAAATTTCACACATTACTATTAATATAAACAAACAAAGCCAAAATATTCACTAACAAAAAAAAAACATTATTATTAAGAAAAAAAAAACTGTAATAATTTCAACATAATATGTGAAGTTGGGTCTAACAAGGGTACAATTGTACGATATACAGGTAAAGGTGGCGCAGGTGCGCGTTACGGGAAAAATCATCAGTAAATCTCCACCGAGGGATCGCTGTACATTATATTTAATGAGATTTTATATTTTCGTAATTGCTTATATTGTGTAATGATGAAGTATTATATTTTAATTTCATATATTATAGTACGCTATACGCCTCCAGTGATATTGTTTGAGTGTATTTAAAATTAAATATAAACGGAGTGTGAAAATTCTAAATTCTAAAGGTTTTGGCTGTTATTTATATGGCGATGTATATGATTTAATAATGGTAAAGCTTTATGTTACTATAAGTTATATGAATCGATATACATAAAACAAACATGATAAAATTATATAATAAACTAAAAGACACAAGAGAGTATTGTTTGACAATCGTCACTTTCCATTACACTACGTTAAATACCTAAAAACTAATAGTAAAATAAAATGAACGCATCGTATTAATTAACCTTACGTTCGATAATCGGTCCGCAATGACAGGATGAACCTGACTGACCACTAGCTTTTATAAACAAAAGTGGTGGTGGTGAGTGGTCGATATACTTCTATCATATGATGGGTGAGGAATATTCCGTTGCACGCAGTATTTTCCGCTCACAATATAGATAAGTAGCGACCGTGGCGCTCATCACGCCTGACTGACACTGTATCTGACTTTAAACATGATGACTGGCCAAAGTCAAACTAGAAAAACACAAATTAGCTTAGATGGGACAGTGAATAATAAAAAAAATATATTTATAATTTTTTGCCGAAAAAATATAAATAAATTAGTTATAAAGATACAAGACTCCAAGATTATGTCTAAATACCTTGCTAAGTGTGAGGGTGAAACTAAAGAAAACGAATAAGGAAATAATATCAGAAGAAATCTGATAATATGATACAAACAACCATATCTAAATAAATACTCATAAATCACATTTGCGTATTTTTGTATATACATATTTGTGGTTATTTATGATATGGCTGGAGACATCAAGCAAGAGAGCAGGTGTGTGTTACGAGGCAAATCATATCACACATCGTTTCTGAGTTACTGTATGCATGTAAATTCATTTTTAGTATTGTATTAGTTTTGTATACCAGAAATACAGGAATATTGGAGACTTTCATGGCTTTGACGCATGGAATGATTAATTGACTTATTTTTATCAAATTTGTACATAAATTAGTTTTCTTTTTGAAAAAATATGATTTTTGGTGAAAAATTACATCTGCATGTTAAATACTCATAGCTTAACATACTATACTGTATAATAATATATAGAATAGAAAATATAGCAAACATAGTTCTAACACTCTCTATCTCTCAGTCTTCAAGATAAGGCGTTGAATGACGATGATGTGAGCTTTACCATATAATTTATTCTTACAAGTGGATATCAGACTTGACACTCAGCGTTCGCTGCCCCACGATGGTCTTAATAATTTTACCAAAAATATTTTAGTAAATGTAAAGATAGTACTAAAACATATCTTGACTTATAAAGTTTAAGTTCATGAAATTAAACAAACATGTTCCTGAAATAATGTAGGATTATAAAAACACGCCTACATTATATTATATGGAGTATTAAAATTTTAATATATAACGCCTGTTCTGTTCTGACAAATTTCAATATTGTAATAAATTTTTAAACATCTTTGTTTTGCTTTACGCTATATCTTGTACATAGCAGGATACAGTGGGAACTTGGTAACCTAGTATCAAGATTCAGTTTCTTTAAATTACTTTCATACCTCGCATACAATTACATAATTCTAGATGCGTTGCATTTTAAATGGTGGAACTCAACGCCGCACTTTATTAATGCATTTAATTTAATTTTAATTTAACGCAACGATGAAGTAAAAATATTAAATAATTCATTTTCTTGAATCGATCGATCTTAGTCGTTTACAGAAGCACGCTTGTCTCTCTGTGCCCTGACAGAGCTCAAACATTTAATACTCTAAAACGACCAAAAAGTGGAATATAATGTTCAAATAATAATGCGCCTGTCATGGCGCAGCGGTACAAGCGTGTGACAGTTCAACCGACAGGTTCTGGATTCGATCCCCAGTCGAGGAAATGAAATATTTAATAATTTTTAATTTAAATATTTAGTGTTTCATTTCTTCGCTCTGGTAATAAGGCAAAGCGCGGCGTTGAGTTCCGCCACTCAACACGCAATGCCTCGAATTCGGCGGAAAGTTGGGAACGAAAATGGAACGGAGTGTCTTAACATTAGGTTCCCTCTGCCTACCCAGCCTTGTGCGGGATACAGCGTGAAGCTAAAAAAAAAAAATTATGCACTATATTCAGTGATTTTTGTTGTACCTCATTAAGGATAGTAAAAATTAACACGTAACGGGACTTGAAGCCGCGTCTCTTGGAAATCATCCATGCCGATGTTCTTATCAAACCACGTAAAAAATCTATAAACCAAAGAACAGATCATTAAACACATGCGCAGTAACAAATGCCAATCCAAAATCAATTAATTGTCCAAATATTTTTTCACGTTCAAGAGTGTTGTTTTAAAAAGTTTATGGATAGTTTGAACGGAAAAGGGGATGGGGATGATCTTAATTATATTAGAAACTAAGCGAACTCTGGGCACGCGAGTCGCGAACTAACCGGCGTATATTTTCCTCAGTTTAGTTTAATTAAAGGGTCTCCGAAGTTGTGCAAGTAGATGTTTAC
>DWMZ01006246.1:0-10427 GCA_018249855.1 Eueides tales michaeli | reverse complement strand
ATATATATAAATATATATATATATATATATATATATATATATATATATATATATATATATATATATATATATATATATATATATATATATATATATATCTCGGATCTCGAACATTTTCGATTAACGATCGTCTTTCTTTGTTTCAAATGAAAACAAAAGCAAAGACAATTTTTACCTAAAAATTTTATGCGTTGATATTATATGACAACATTTAATTCCATTAAGAAAAGTAAACACACGCGTTTAAGAATCTAAATCTCGAAGTATATTTTCTAACTTCACACTTTCCGCACGGTAGGCAGAGGGATGTGTTAAGATACTCCGTTTCTGTTAGGACAATATAATTGTCCATTTAAAAAGGCATGTCTTGAGGCATTGCACGTTGAGTGGCTAAATTAACACCAGGCTTTGCCTCATAACCAAGGATAAGAAATGAAAATATTTAATTTCTCAGAGTGGGTATCGTACCCACAATTACCCCAAAATAATTCAATTTACTTGACCAATGACCTTAGCTTGATATATTTTGTTTTGAATACAATATGAATACACAACTATAGCGCTATGCGTTCACAACTGCGCCTCATAACTATAAGTCAGATCAAGCAGCAAAACCCATGAGACGAGACATGAGAGAGAAAACTCGATATTTCTCTTGAACGTGAATTTCCCTGACACCTACCACGATATTTGTAGAACACTATGTAACGATTCAAGAAATATTAAAACAAACAAAAAAGGTTGTAACGTATCGGATCAAGCACGTTTACTTTAAACCGGTAAAATATTGTTTTTATTTTTTTGTTTTGAAATATATACACTACAACCGGCATGTATATGTATTATGTATTCACATTATTTAAATAACGTTGACCTTAAAAAAATGTTAATTTTAAAATTTTAACTCTCGCCCCCTCGCGGCTTTGCTCTTGACTTCGCTTCAATTATGTGAGTGTTGAATGTTTATTTAATTTTAGTTACGGTATTTAGAAAAATAAAATCATTCAGTATCGTTACTGCTATATATACACTTACTAAAATTGATATAAGTTTTTAAGAATTTATATGATTTTGCTCGCCATATTGCCGTTTTAGAAAATAGTTAGCTATTAATATTTATGAATTCCGTAAAAAATCCTGCTTATGACCAGTACAGAGATGTTAATAGCTAAATTATTCAGTATTATTCTTATAAAAATCAGTTCAACTATTCCGGAAAACACCCGAACAAACAGACAGGAACAGAATAACATTTTTAAATTGTTTATTTGTGTTTTGGTATCGTATAAATTGCTATATGCACTTACAAAACCACAGACAGACACTTTTATTGTATTTATATGTATAATTAATCCTTGAATATAAAAATATAATATTTAGAACTAACGAGACTGTAGAGGCACAGTGCACAAATGTGCCACTGTAAATGCAATGGTTGAGTGTGAGTTTAATTCCCACTCGGAGGAATTATTTAATATTTTCATTTCTTCGCTCTTGTAATAAGACACACTGCGGTGTTGAGTTTCGCCACTCAACTCGCAATGCCTCATAAATTCAGGGGAAATCAAAGAACAGATTCACTTAACACTACTCTCTCTGCCTATCCCACTACAGGTACGGGAATAAGCATGAAACTTTTTTTTTAATTATAAATTGAGGTATATTGATTGTAGAAAAATCACCGTCTTAGTAATTCCAATATCAGTATAAACACTTTTAAGAAATCGGCCACCGCTCCTCGTACAGACTTGCAGAAATCGCAAGCTACAACTGAAAATATTTACTCTCTGTTCTTGGGAATCCATTAAATCTCGATTTAACGTTCTTAAAACCGGTGAATCATGGCGTGTGTATTTCGTAGATTGAATTTTAAGTTTGAAATATAACTCAAGCCTGATTCTCAGGCTCTCACTCAGGCTTGAGTTATCCCACACGGAGAAATAAAAAAAATATTTCCTCGCTCAAGTAAGAAGACAGCCCGTCGTTAAATTAAAGATTTGAATATTGATTGGAAAGTAGGGAGAGTCCTAACAACAGGTTCCCTCTACCGTCCATGTTATATGAAATTAAAATAAGAACCAGTCAAATGCGAGTCGTATTCGCCCATCTGCAGTACCAAGCAGTGCCGGGGATAGGGGGGCGCGCGATTGGGTGACGGCCCGGGGCGCCAAATTCGGGGGGTGCTGAGGCTTGGGGCCTCGGCCTTTTGCCTTCCGCGCTGTGTACCAATAATAGTAAATATATATATCACATATCTGAACATAAACTACGTTCTCATTGGTTTAGCAAATATTTTTGCCCGGGGTGTCAGTAGCCCTAACGCCGCTGCTGGTACCAAGTATCGTAAGAATATTTAATAAAGCCGACAAACCTAAGTAATAAGCATTTGTAATATGTTTTATTTGTAATAGAAATATTCAATTCATAGATAACTTTCCTTTATTTGTACTGTGACCTTAGGTCAACTTAGAAAAATAAATAGGCATTCTTAGCCTATGCGTAGGATACTCTTATATGCATATGTATATGTATAATCGTAAAGAATTGTAAAGCTGAATATATTTAAAGTACTACACCAGTAAGGTGAATTAAATTAGGATTTTCTGTAAAAAATACTGTGTAGTTACATTCTGATATAATAAATTACAGAGCTTCAAATGCGATCTTGAAATTTATTCAATATTGTTACATCATATTGGATAGTCCTTCCGCGAATATGCCGTAAATTTCAAAACGAAATGTTCAAACTCCTGTGTATATTATACAAATAAATTCACCATACAAATAAATTCAATACATTTTTTTCAGTTCAAACTTGTAATTACTAAAATAAGCATTCAACCAAGTAAATTGTCCAATTTTTAATTAAGCGATATTAAAAAAAATACCATTCGCCATTTTAAGTGAAATTACCCAAATCATATCTAAGGCTACGGCTTTACAAATATTGGACAATTTTTTTTGACTGGGAATGATATTATATTTCTTTGAGTGGAGATCGAACCCACAACCTGTAGCAGACACATGCTTTTACTACTGCGACACGACAGGCCTCAATAATATATAAGTAGCTACGTTAAAATATTACGCGAATGCTATATTTATATTAAAGTTTAAATAATGTAACTATAATAAATAGAGGTAATTAAATAAGATGATAAATTAAATGAATATTACAGTAAAATAAGTGAGGTATAAATAGCTAAAACGTGTCTGATTACAGCATTGATTTAACTTGTACCAAAAGCTTAATTTGTTATTTCTCACTGCATAGATTGTTTGAGTTTCTCGTGGTAATGAAACCGGTGCATACCTCTCTAAACCCATATCCGACTACGCCGATGTTGCGCTCTTGTGGGGTCCATCTAGTGGGAGGCAAATCGCCGTCAACTATTCAATTTCAGACGTTGAAAAGCGGATGTCCCTTAATTTCCTTCAATAGCTCAGTTCTTGATCGATCCAAACTACATTCCATAGTCTCAATTTAGTTTTATTGATATTTTATATAGTTTCCACGCATTATCCGAAGACCATCTCTGGGCAATCTCTGGTTACTCAGAGTTAAGTGTTGTCAGTCTCGTTTCCCACATTCGCCGAATTTGATGCATTGCATGTTGAGTGGCGTAACTCGACGTCATGCCTTGCTTTGTCACTATAGAGCTAAGAAATAAAAACATTAAATATTTAATTATAAAATATATATAAATATTTCATTGACTCGAGTGGGGATTAAGCCCACAACCTTTCGTATAACAGCAAGGCTCGAAACTACTTAACGATATGTTATTTATTGTTGTAGTAAATAATTGATTGATAAAAGTCTCGCCGAGTTTCTTGCGCCGGTGTTTTTCAGGTCTGGCAGTAACTTTAGTGAACTGTTGGTAATTTAACTGACGATAGCAAAATGAAGGTTGGAACTTATTTATTAATGAAGTATCTTACCTGTAAAATGAAAGATGTTAACACTAGGCTCCCGTTGACGTACGAATGACGTATTTCTTGTGGAATACAGCGTGAAGCGCACAAAAAGAATTCTAGGAATATTCAACAGAAAGAAAAAAATTTTTAAAGTGTTATTCCACACTTAGAAAAGAAAAATACTAAATTTAAAAAAACGTATAAAAATTTGAACAAAGCAGGATTTGTCCAACTATGCTCGTTCAAATGGGCTTTAAATTTATTTATGGTTTTTAAATTTAGTATTTGCCAACAGAAACTATATATTTCTGAAGGAAAGTTTCAAAAGTACAAAACAAATATATAAAACTAAATTCTAGAAGCTCATTTCGACCTTAAATTGAGTTTAATTCTAGTGCGAAGTACTCGGCCGATAAAAATTCTAAAAGCCGCACGCAAAAAATCAACGCTCCACAAAGTGAAAAGAAAGAAAGTGAACCAGAGAGAGCGCCATGAAAAGGATTAAGCCGACTACGGCTGGTTGAGTCGCTTTGAACTTATTAACTACAAAGACAGATGATTTTTCTTGCATAATATGAATTTAATTAGACTCATGAGGATTGTTTTGAAATCGTTACGTTCAATTACTCGTATATTACTTGGAGAGGTTTTATGTTTTTATATTTTTTTTATCTATTATCATTGTCTATGGTAAGAGAACGTTAAAACTATTTTGCATATTCACGCTCATTTCCGCTTAATGCAGTGAAGGTAAAGGGAAACAAATTTCACTATTTTCCCCGTTTTTTTTTAAATGTTTCCATTCTAAACTTAAGAGATGCTATTTTGTTTTCAGCTTTACGGTTTTTTCACAATAAGAGATAGAGAACCTAAAGAATTCACTACGTGTTGAACAGATAAAATCAATACTGTAATTAGACAGTTGTTATCAAATTATATCCTTATCGTAATATTAATTTAATTTACCATCTCATTTAATAGCGTCTAATTATTATAATTACATTATTTGTACTTCAATATAAATACAGCCTTCGTGTAATATTTTAAAGTAGGTACTTATATTTTTTTCACTAAGCCGTGATATTTATAGTCACACTTGTGCCACGACAATCTCATTAGTTGTAAATGTTATATTTTGTATTCACGGTTATCTATATATAAAATTAAAATATCTCGTTTTTTATAAGTACATATAGCAATTTATACGATATCAAAAACACAAAAACAATTTATAAATGTACGTCTGTTCCTGGAATAGATCATTAGGGGGAGTAGTGGAGCACATATTTATTTAAGGAATTCCTGCGGGATCGTTCAAACATATAGATATTAATAGTTAAATATTTTCTAATACGGCTTTTTTTGCGACCGAATTTAGATAAATTCTTAAAATATGAAATCTATTTTAGAAATATTATTTAGATATTATAATGATTAATATATTTGTTATTGTTACTCCTTATTAATATTAAATACATATTAGAAGCCGTACAATTGGCTCTATGTATAATTATATAATTAACAATCTATTGAGGTCAACATTATATACATAAAGTGAATACACAATACATATATCTGTCGATTTTAATTGATATAATTCAGAACAAAAAGTGAAAACAACATTTCAACAGTTTAAAGTCAACATACTTGATCCGCTACGATACCATTTTTGTTTGTTTGTTTTAATATATCGTGAATCGTTGCATAGCGTTCTACGAATATCGTAATAGGTGTCAGGTAAAAATTCACGTTCAGTGGAAATATCGAGTCTATGAAAATTATGGTATATGCTGGAATATTTGAATTTTCTCATGGGTTTTGCTGCTTGCTCTGGACTTAATAAGGTTTGGTGGCGCATTTGTTAAAATATAGCATAATTGTGTATTCAAATTATATTCTGAATAAAATATATTAAGGTAAAGTTATTGGTCAGCTAATTTGTTGTAATTGTGGATACGATTCTCACTGTGAGGAATGAAATATCCACATTTCTTTTCTCTGGTAATGAGGCAAAGTGCGGCGTAAGTGGAGTTTCGCCACTCTGCATATTGAGTGAAGCCTCAAGAATTCACAAATGGACATTGGAATTTTTCTAACGGGAACGGAGTGCCTTAACACTAGGTTCCATTTGTCTACGGTACCTGAAAACACACTTGCGATTCTGAGTAAAATTGTATGTTTTCTAAAATTAGTATTATTTTGTAGGTATTTTTTTTTGTATCCTAGTTAAATTAGTCGTTACTGATATGACGATTTTAAATATTTTGCTCTTTGAAAAGTGCTTAATCATATTAATAATATAAAAATATATTTTACACTTAATTTTATTTATTTTAATAATATAAATATTTTTGACACTTATTTTAAGCAGGATCAAAAATATTTATATAAAAATATAAAATCCGACTGCATAACACTAACTAGGATTAATATTTTGGACCTTTTTAAATTTTATAAATCTCTCTGTAAGAATTTAACTGGTTGACGAAAAGGTTATAACTAGTAGTTAAAATTAAAGCTTAGCTTAAAATTGACATATGACCTCATTTTGGTCATATGTCAATTATCTTAAATGAAAAAAGACGAAAGATGCCATATTATTTTGAACTATCTGTTCAACGATACTCCACTTCACGTGGTTTCATTTTGAAAATATGGTCTTTTTTTATGGAAAAGACACGACAAACGAGCGTACGGGTCACCTGATGGTAAGTGATCACCGTCGTCGGCCCTGATGGTAAGTGATCAATGTCAAAAAAACTACAGGAGCGTTGCCAGCCTTTGATATGGATGGGCACCGGGGCCCGGCATTACCCAATACGAAACGCAGTGGCTAAAGCCACTACTTAACGCCAGTTTTAAACGCTGGGGGCGGTAATAATTCAGTCAAGTCTGCCGATTTGTGTTGCCAGTCACTGACAACGTGACTTTTCCACATGTACTTTAGTTTGCCTCTTACGACACCATCAGTACCAGGGTGATCCTATTCTAAGCCGGCATCACACGGTTGCCGGTGCTGTTGTCAATTTTGCTTAGTGTCTTGTGCTTATTGACACTAACAACGTTAAGACCAATCGGTTGACGTAACAATCATCAAACTTGCCTTGGCTTGGAAGATAACTTTTATGAAAATAGATGAAAACGTGGAAAGCGTTTTCATTTAGAAATTCTCGTTAACAAGTGAATATCTATGTTGGCCTCTATCATGGACAAAACATTGTTTTGTTTGGCTTCGTTATATTGCTGGCTTCTACTATTTACAGTATCGTTTTCCTGAGCTCGGTTATATCGAGTGCTAGATTGAGTTTCTGAAGTCCTGATTCATACTTTTATGTGTTATTATCGTACTTTACATAGATTTAATCTAAAATCTCAATATAAACCAGTATTTGTTATATATCAGATGCTTAAAATCTGATATATAATAAATACTAATTTGTATTTATGTTTTCATTTTCTATTGCTGGACAATAACATTTATTAAAAAAATAAAACTTAACACGCAATGCTTCAAATTCGGCGGAAAGTCGAGAACGGAAATGCTTTAAGGCAAACTAACGGTTTTATAACTAGGTTTCTACGTTGCCTCTGTCTACCCTGCTATGTGTGAAATATAGCGTTAAGGTAAAATCAATAAAAATATATAAAAGCAAAAAGTTATTCTTAGAAGTAAATTTTTCAACATTCTGGTCTTTCTGGATAGGACAGCTACTATCCAGAAAGACCAGCACTAACGTACTATATACTATAAACTTTATTTGTATTCCACATTACATTGAACATATAGTGTATACAACTTTTTGACACAAATAAAGCCAAATATTTGTGAAAAATTAAAATCTCGTGATTTAGAATGTTTTGATAAGTTAACTTTTAGATCAGAAATATTAACCTAAAAATAATTTTAAATGCGTGTCTCTCGAACATTTTCGTTAACCACCTTTAAAGTAAAAACAAAAAAGGACAAATGTTATATGCAAATTTCATGCATTATTATAAAACATACAATTACTAAGAATCACAAACACACACGTTTAAACATCTTAATGTTGAACAATATTTTTAAGCAACACGCTTCACACTTGCGAGAGCTACCTCCGCCTCCGTCAGGATAATTTTATCCATTTGTGAATTCTTGAGGCATTGCGTTTAGAAAACAAATAAAAATATTTCATTCCTCAGAGTGGAAATTGTACTCATAGTTACCACAAATTAGCTTAATTTAAGTATAAGATTTATTTTATCAATAAAGAGCTTTAAGTTGATATTTTTTTTTATAAATACAATTAGAATACACATCTATCGCGCTATAATTCAACAACTGCACCACAAAAGCTTAACTCAGATCAAGCAGCAAAACCCATGAGAAAATTCAAATATCGGAACATATGCCAATATTTTCGTATTTCTACTGAACGTGAAATTCCCTGACACCTACTACGATATTCGTAGAACGCTATGCAACGATTCACGATATATTAAAACAAACAAGAAAGTTGTATCGTAGCGGATCGTACGTTATATATATTGTTGACTTCAACAGATTTTTAATTTGGAGTGGTTTGCTTGGCGGAGATGTTTGAGCATCGCCACGCCACGCTCGTGCATGGGACTGTGAACGGGACAGGTTGTAGGTTTGATCCCCACTCAAATTCGGCAGAAGGTGAGGAACGGAGTGTTTTAACACTTGGTTTCCTTGGTCTACCCTGTTGTGAGCAGGATACAGTGTTAAGCTGAAAAAATACTAGAGGCCACACGGATTGCCCACTTGAACTATTATATATTATACTTAATATTAATTAATTGTATTAATAAAATAGTTTTAGTGTGGTTATTTCTACTGCAATCCATTATAAATAATAACTTATTTTATTTTGTTCGCCAAAAATGTCGGATTAGTAAATTGTTTAGTTGTTAATATGTGTATATCTTTTTTTTCTATCTTTTTCTGTGTAAAAACAGATCCGCGGGAATACCGTAAAAAGGTATGTACTCCAAAACTCTCCCTATTATTCAGTATTATTCTCGTAAAAATCAGTTCAGTTTTTCGGGAGAAACAGACAAACAAGAACATAATAACATTTTAAAGTTGATTATTTATGTATTAACATCGTATAAATAGCTACAAGTATATGCACTTTAAAAAGACTCGGTTTTTAGAAATCATGCCTCAGAAAGATGCCTCAATTTTAGTGAATTGCGTAGACAATTCTATAGTATAAAAATATAATAGGTATTTACAACTTACAAGGCCGTCCTGACACAGTGACACTAGCGAGTTACTACAACGCAACAGCTGTGGTTTTGATTGCAACTAGGAGGAATTATTTAATATTTTTATTGCTTTGCCCTGGAGACAAGATCCTTTGCGGTGTTGAATTACGCAACTCGACACACTATGCTTGGAAAATTCAGCGGAAAACAAGGAGCACATTACCTTAGCATTATTCCGTCTACCTATCTCACTATACGAGAATAAGTGTGAAACTATATTTTTAAATTATAAATTTATATTTATTGTAGAAAAATCTCCCTCTTAGTAATTCCAAGACCAGTATAAACACTTTTAATAAATCGGCCACCGCTCCTCGGGCAGACTTGCTGAAATCGCAAGCTACAACGGAAAATATTTACTCCCTGATCTTGGAAATCCATTTAAATCTCAATTTAACATTCTTAAAACTTGTGAATTATGGCGTATGTATACTTTAAATTTTAACTTTCAAATATTCCTCGACGCCGTGGGGTGAAATGAGACACAGTCTGATAATCGTGGGTTCGAATTCAACGTTTCAAATATCATTAAGGAAGAAGGGGACGTAGTGTATTGACAGTAGGCTTCTTATGCTGACCCTGTAACATAAAATTATAATGAAAATCAGTCAAGTACGAGTCGGACAATGAATATTGCTTATAAAAATTTACAAATTTAAGTGTGCACACTTTTTGTCTAATTTTCTATTTTTCGGACTGTTTTTCTATAACTTGTTCTTCTACTGCAAGTTCCTACTTCTACCAAATTATATGATTTTTGATTGACTTGATATAGTAGGTTTTGATTACAAAATATTTATTTAAGGTAAATAATATTTTGTTTGAATTACAAATATACGTTAGTAATATTTTATCTATGATATACCTCAAAAAAAATTTTTTGGTTTTTTCCTTTATTTTTGCCAAATTCCATAACTTTATTTTACGAAAAGTACCCTATTAAAGATTTTAATTATGCGGCATATAAAACTTTTTAATTACGTTGATGTATTATAAGCCTGCTTTCGTCTGTGCTATAAAGGAAAAAATATTTCTTATTTTAATTAATTAGAGACAAATAGTCTTGACGGACGGACAGATGGACAAAAATGTGACCTTATATATGATCATGTCATGATTTTTTTCAGAGGTGCGGAACTCCAAGAAATACGACGGTCTTATATACACCTAAATATAATTATGTTATGTTGTAGATTCGTTTTTCGACATCTCTCTACAAAATAGTTTCACTCTTA
>DWMZ01006245.1:0-10429 GCA_018249855.1 Eueides tales michaeli | reverse complement strand
CCCATAGAGATATTTCTACTCCTATATTAAGTGCTGAGAGGCGGAACCCAATGCCGCGCGTATCCACGTTACTAGAGCAAGTCCATGAAAGTATTAAATACTTAATTTCCTCGTACGCTTGTACCCCAGCGCCGCGACAGGCCTCAAAATATTAATTGATTATTATCTCCTTTATTACTACATCCGAAAGAGAATCAAATTCACACCCGTTGCATTTTCAAACGCTGTGCCACAATGGTCATTAGTACAGATTAATTCCTGAAATATATATTTTGAGTTTTACCAAGAAACGTGTTAACAATTATACTTTAAACGGGATCAAAGGTAACTTTAATTAGGGAGCTTTCGTTATGATTTCTCATATTTACCTCCAAGTCTTTGAAAGAAAAGCTTTTCGTTGAGAAAAACATCAAAAAGTATTGTTGAACGAATGATTAAATTTTAACAAATGTTAAATTCAAAGCAATACTTGATCTTCTTTAATTGAATTTTTGTTGTTTTTTTTCCTTGTGATGTCGGATTTCTGGTTAAGGTTTATGTTTATTATGTACTAGCGACCCGCCCGCGGCATCGCCAGTTTGAATCATACTTTTTTATCTGCTAATCTCAATTATTCTCTTGTTCTAATAATACTATCACTTTTAAGACAATATCTATACATTGAAAACATAAATTTCTGCTAAAAAATATATAAATTTTGTATCAATTTTATCGAACTAAATGCGTTAAATTGATGTAAAAAATATTATTTCTTAAAAAATCAACTTGTAGTCTTCAAATAATGTTATTGACGATAAATTCAGCAGTTTTAAATTTTTAATATATAAGGAGATCTGTCGTAGCGCAGGGGCAAGCGTGTGACTGTAACTGCAACAGGTTGTGGGTTTGATCCTCACTCGCGGAATCCCTTGATTTAAAGTGTTTATTTTTCGCTTTGGTAGTAAGACAAAGTGCGGCCTTAAGTCCCGCCACTCAACAGGCAATGCCATAAATTCTGCGGGAATGAAACGGAACGTCTCAACACTAGGTGAAGCTGAAAGCAAACATTAAGTATATATCTATATAGTTGAAGCGGACGAAGCTCGGCTGTGCTAGTAACAATATAATTTTACTATATAAATATTATTTATACAGCAGAATTCATTTGATATTCTTGTTTTCTATAACTGTAAAAAGCTCACAATACTTTTACCGCGCGACGTTTTATAGTAAAAAGGTTACTTTCCGCAGAGATTTATGTATTTAATCTGATTATTCTTTAGAGTTTATTCGAATTCAATTAGCGTAAGTTCTTACAAAGTTAATGCTGCGTTTGAATAGCTTGTGCTTTTCATTGCTTTAATGAATTATGATGTTTTACATAATAGTTTATTAATTTAGTTTTTAGGATTTTGGACTTTAAAAGGAAGAAATCGAACCGTTATATAATCATTTACAATAAATTTAAAGTTATATTCCACACTTGGGAAAGAAAAATACTTATTTATAAAACGTACAAAAATTTTAACGTAGCGAGATTTGCGCCAGTGCCTCTTTGAAAACCGTCTTAGCGCTCCGAACAACTAAGCCATACGTTCCTATCAAGCTAAGTCGAAATCTTTATAAGCTTACTACAACTAATTTATGTTATTATGATAGTAATATATGTAATGTACTCTATGTACATTACTATAGAATAAAATAGAATACAAGATAAAAAACACAATAGCAAAAAATACACAGCAAAACCAGGCGTCGCATCTTTTTCAACAAAATATATATCACACGAAGCTTTTAACGCGACACATTTATAATATTTTTTTGTATGTATGTATTTATGTGTTTGTATGAAATATTTACTTTGTTTACTTTATATTATGAAATATAGTGAAGTATATTTGGTTTGACAGTGCAGTTGTTTTAACAGGCTTAGAAGTGAACTAGCCTAGAATTAGGGAACTCCGTTTTTTATTATGCACCTAATTCCTAGACGATATATTTTTATCTTTAATTTACAAAAGAACAATAGAAGATTACAAACACAAATACAAACAGACAAAACATTTAAAAATCACTATTTTGGGCCCAATTACGTTAATAAACGTCCCCTATAATATATCTTCCATGCACATATAGTGATCGGTTACAGATTCATTATATTCGTAAGTACTCATATAGATTTCATTACCTTGAGTAGGAATCGAACCCATGACCTGTCGCATTTACAGTCGCATACAGTAATTGGTAAAATATTTACTCTGGCAAAGCTCAAACAAATCTTTCCTGTATTTTATTTGATATATCATAATATGAACCAATTGATAGAGAAACAAGATGATACTAGATTTATATATACGAGTAACAAGCAATCTTTGAACAAACCTTTGTATCGGAACATTGCGAAATAATATTACGGCTTATGAGAGTGCATTTCTTTGAGTTATCATAACTATATTTTTTTTCAGCTTTATACTGTATCCAGTACATAGTAGGGTAGGCAGAGGAAACTTGGGAACCTAGTGTTAAAATACTCCGTTTCCATTAAGACACTTGTTCACTTTCAGCGAAACATTGTATATCGATTGGAGGAACTCAACGACACGCTTTGTCTTGTTACCAGAGTGACATAATTAAAAATGTACTTTCTTCGATCAAACCTACAATCTGGCAGGTCTACAGTCGCACGCTTGTGCCTCTGTGCCATGACAGGCTATACAACGTAACAATACTTTCATTGATTCATAATATTTATAGATATTATTAGCATTATTCATACGCACATGGAAGAATGTGGGTCGGGTGGTTCGTGTCCACCCTAGAATAATTTGGTGCCTATCCCTAAAAATATGACTAAGAAAAAATTTACCCCAAATCTTTACATAAACAGATTCGTAGATACGCTCATGATTTTCAGGAGGTGTGGAAAAATTATTGAGTGAGTTCCGCCATTGAATACGTAATATATTGATTTGTGTTAAAGGCGGAGACTAGAGTGTCTTACACTAATATCTTTTTACTTAATGTGTGCAAGCAAGAAAATATTCAAAACTGTAGAGAATACTTCTATTGCTTTATTTAATAAATTCTAAGTAAATACCTGTAACTTTTGGAATTATATCAATAGACAACTAAACTAACTGATAATAACTGCACCATTGAGAAAAAGAAAATTCATTTGGTTTTCGCTTCACGCTGTATCCCGCATATACGTAGAAAGGCAAAGGGAACCTAGTGTTAAGACACTCCGTTTCTCACGTATCACCTAATTGTTGGGACATTGCATGTTGAATAGCGGAGGTCAACGCTGCGTTTTATCTCATTAACAAAGTAAGGAAATGAAATTAATTCCTTCTCCGGAGTGAGAATTGAACCCGTAACCAACGCTGTACCGCAGCTCCACTACGACCTCAATTCTATATAATTTAAAAAGAAATATTATAATACTTGTGCCAAAAAGTTTAATGTAATAGTGTTGTTCCACGAAAACTTTATTATAACATATTTGTCTCCATATTTCAGCTGAAATGCGACTCTTTATGAGATGTTCCATCAGGAGATAAAATCTTCATTTAATTTTAGTTTTTCTCATTTACCTAAGTGAAATACTTTTAGTTAAAAGTTAGATTATTCTAATGAATTTATGATTTAACAGATAAGTAATTATATGAAAGGCCTGTCGTGGCTTAGTAGCAGTGTATACGTGGCAGGTTATGGGTTCAATCTCCATTAGAGGAAATTGAACATTTAATAATTTCGTTTTTTCGCTCTGGTAACAAGGCAAAACGAGGTGGTCAGTTACGTCAATCAACACGCAATGCCTCAAATTCGGCGACAAAAAGGTAAAAAAAGTGTCTCAATGGGAACAAATTGTCGTAACACTAGGTTCACAAGGTTCCTTCGACCTACCCTGCCATTCGCGGTATACAACTGAAAAATAAACTTAATACGAAATCCGTATACAAAGTAAATACAATTCAACAGTAAGGAAATTTAAAAGTGCGACAATAATTTTCTTAATAGGATCGAGGTGATACTAATTAGAGACGCTCATTTATTTATTCACTTTTACCTTAGCCGGTTTATGTAAGTTATTTTACGTCATTTAAATGTAGACCTGTCGTAGCGCAAGGGTACAAGCATGCAACTTTAAATGCTATAAGTTCTGGGTTCGCTTCTCACCCGAAAAAATGAAATATTTAATATATAATGTTTTTTTTGCTTTGGTTACAAGGCAAAGCTCGGCGTTAAGTTTCACCACTCAACACACAGTACCTCAAATTCGGCAGAAAGTGGGATCTTCTGAGTTATAGACACTGCACGTTGAAATGCGGGACTTAACGCTGCTTTTGTAATACTAGAGAGGTAAGGTTGGGCGGGGAACCTGTAACCTGTAACATACAAGTACAATACATGTCTGTACATATCTGTTTGTGACTGTTTACAGTCGGACGTAGTCTCGCTGGGCTGATATGTTCTAACTCACTATTATTACTACAATAGATTAAGGTTCACTCTGTACACCACACGTTGCTGGGAAGGTAAAAGGAACCAGAAAACTTAGTATTAAGATACTCCGTTCCACTTAATATTATTATATTTTTGTTTGGTTGAACACGTTAACATTAGGAAATACTGCTTTGAACTGAAAAAATATAATATATTGTTATACATATTTACCATTTAAAACCATTGTACATGCTAAGTTACCTTATATCACAGACCATAGGGCATGTCGTAGCGCAGCGGCACAAGCGTGTGACTATAAACGCGACAAGCTGTGGGTTCGATTCCCACTTAGGGAAATGAAATATTTCATATTTTCAATTTAAATATTTATTATTTTCATTTCTTCGCTTTGGAAACAAAGCACAGCGTTAAGGTCCGTCACTCAACACGCAGTGCCTCAATTGGCGAAAAGTGGGGAAAGGAACGAAGTGACATAACACTAGGTGCCTAACTTTTCTCTGCCTACCCTGCCATGTGCAGGATACAGCGTGAAGCTTAGTGAGTAAGTGAACTGTAGACCATGGGCAAAGTTGCGGGTTAAAGCTAGCTAATAAATGTATTATAGAGTAACAATTTAACTAAGAGTTTATGTCCGAGTGCGGAAGTTGGCGCGAGGAAATTATAAGGGTGGCCGGTACTTTAACAAGGGATCCCAATAACCTTTATCTTTCTGTTAATTATATACAAGCTGGGGTATATAAAGCTGTGGAATAGATTAGCTTGCCGGTTAGTGGCGATTCATTCTTTCTTTATTGAGGAAGTAAATATTAAAAAAGCGACTAGCGGATTTTTATTTTCCCTTTTTTATTTTCACGCTGTATCCCGCTGATAGCAATGTAGGGAGCAGGAACTAGTGTAACGAGTGTTAAGAAATTGCGTTCCCATTAAAACACTACCGTTCCCTACTTTCTGCCAAATTTGAGAAATTGTGTATTGAGTGACGGGACTCAATGCTGCGTTTTGCTTTATTAACAAGTACAAGGATATATAGTAAATTTAATTTCCTCAAGTGGAAATCGAACTCACAACCATTCTCGTTTAGAGTAGCACGCGTGTGCCTCTGTGCCTTGGCGACTTATATCTATTGAAGTCGCCTAGTTCTATTAACTTATACTTTTTCGTGTTTAATAAAGAAAAACTACAATAGAACTAGTACTTAGTTACAAAATAAATACTGAATTCTGTGTGAAATTTTGCAAATAGTATAAAATATATACTTATTAACACGGTTTTACCCCTTAGGGACTCAATGCCTTAATTTTGGCGGAGAGTGGAGAATGGAACAGAGCGTCTCAGCTAGGTTTCTGGGTTATCTCTGTCTACACTGCAATGGCCAGGTGAAGCTGAATAACGAGAGAGTAAATTATTAACACACATTTATATCGTATACAGTAGCAGACAATTTACCACAGTGTTTCCGCTTTTTCCTGAACTGCAATACAATGCGTGTTTTCACAAAGTAAGGGACAAAAAACAATTATTTACCCCGTATGAGAATTGAACTCACTACCTCATCTGAAGTCACTTGCCAACTTTCACTAGGATGGTCAAAAATTTAAATTGTAAGTACAGTTAAACAACGCACCAGTCCAGTCTCCACTAACTCTATGGAGTTTCTAGCAAAGGTCGTCATTAATCCGCAAGTTATGAACTTATATAATATTAAATATCCAATATCCGAAGAATGCGAAGTGGTAATTTATATGTATTTAATTATTATCGTTTACAGATCAGAAACTGTCTCTATATATAGAGATGTATGATATTTATGCTCAGCTCGGCTCAGCTTCACGCTGTATCCCGCACATGACAGGGTAGACAGAGGGAACTTGAGAAATTAGTGTAAAGACACTCCGTTCCGTTCCCCACTTGCCGCCAAATTTGAGGTATTGCGTATTGAGTGGCGGAACTCATCGCCGCGCTTTGCCTTGTTACAAGAGTGAAGAAATGAAAACATTAAATATTTCACTTGAAAATGTACGAAACGTTTTATTTCCTCAAGTGGAATTGAGCCTACAGCCTGTCGCGTTTAAGGTCACATGCTTATGCCCATGCGCCGACAGGCCTCAGTGAAATTTATATAAAAAATTGTGTGTGTGTATATAAAAAATTGTGAAATGGTCGTAATGCAATGACAAGGCGTCAGCGACTAAAAACGAGATGTCATTAAGTGGATTAAAATATTTTTATTTTCTCGCTCTGGTAAGAAATTGAGGCGCGGCTGGGAAAGCAAAGAGTAAAGCACTAAGTTTGAAATAAACCTTAATTTTGGCGGAAATTGAGCAACTGAACGGAGTGTTTTAACACTAGATTCCCAAATTCCCTCTGCCTACTGTGCCATGTGCGGGATAGCCTGCCAGTGTGAAGCTGAGATTATTAATTATATGTTTTGACATGACAACGTCTTGTAAAATGGCCTGGAAAAAGATAAAGGGCGGCTACACGCATGTCTCATTGTCACGTACTTTTAGAGCTGAGCGTGAGAGCGATAGCAAGGAAGAAGTCATGGAGTCATAATCGTCCTAAACGTTCCCATTGTTAATTGTAATTAAAATGTATATTTTCATTTAATTTAAGTAAAAAAAATCAAAAAAAAGTTAAAAAGAAAATCTAATGCAAATAAATATTAATTTATTGAAAAAGTTGTAAAACTCCTTTTTAATACAAACGAACGATAATTCAGTGATAATGATGTAATTGTATTAATGAGAGTAAAAGTAAAATTGCAATTTTTCCGTCACTGTTTTCTTATTATGTTTTCTCTTTCTCAGTTTCCCGCTGTATCCCGTATACGGAAGGGTAGGCAGAGGGAACTTAGGAACCTAGTGTTAAGACACTCCGTTCCACATCTATTCCCACTTTCCGCCCAATTTGAGGCATTGCTTGTTGAGGGGCGGAACTCAACGCCGCTTTGTGTTATTACCAGAGCCAAGGAATCAAAACATTAAATAGTTTAAATTGAAAATATTAAATATTTCATTTCCTCTTGTGGGAATCGAAACTACAACCCGTCGGCTGCAGTCACGCCCTAGTGCCGCTGCGCCACGGCAGACGACTAATATGTTATCATGTAGAGTTATCGTATGCAAGCCGACTTTACAGACTACTTTTTCTAACCATAGGTAAAGTTTTTAAGGATATTACATGTTTTAAAATTGTTTTAAAGCATTACCATAGCTATAAGAAAAAATATTTGATAAGTAACAAAATATTTAATAATTTAGAAACCAAGTAGAACTAATTCGATATTAGACATTAAAATGTCAATTACAGGGTCACAAGCCAAGCCCGCCTTTATCTTAGAGTGCCCGAGACTTTTATGATGAAACTTTGGACACTTTCTAAGTACCAGTTTTGTGAAATTTAAGATTTTACGTTTTATAAGGAAATATCTTGGAGATCTTTTAGTAAGAGCTAGAAAGGAACTAAAACTGTAAAAGCGATAAATTGTGGGTTCGATATCTACTCGAGGAAAAGGAATATTTCATATTTTCAAATGAAATATTTCATATTTTCTTTTATGCACATTGGTAACAAGTCAAAGCTCATCTTTGAGTTCCACCATTTAACACGCAATACTTTATATTCGGCAGAAATTAGGGAACGAAAGTGTGGTACATGGAACGGAGTGCCTTCACTCTAGGTTCCCACGTTCCCTCTGTCTACCCTACCATGTTCATAATACAGCGTAAAAAAACATTTCAAGCAGTTTATAGAATATTTTAGAGATCAAAATACGCTTTTGACAGTTCATTAGATACATTCTTGTGATTCACATTGTTTTGCCGATTAATTAAATTATTGGATCAAATGTATAGTTGATTGAGCGTAAGCGATGATAGAAAATACAAGGAATTAAATATATCTTAATATTGAGCCTGTCGTTGTGAGTGAGATAGCATATTACTCTTGGTGGATTGGGGTTTCATTCCCAGCTTCTTTTATTTAAGCTTGAAATGATGACACACTCTAATAAACATAAGCGCGGCGTTTAGTTCCGCCATTTAATATGTATTGCATATATTCGAGAATATGAAGGGACATGAGAATCGCTCTGACCAAATAAGCCATACGTAAATGTTGTAACGAGATCGTAATAATTTTGACGTAGCTACATGACAAGTTATGGCTCAGTTGATCAGAGCGCTTGGACGATTTCCAGAAGGAGTGGGTTTAAATCCTGCTACGTTCAAAATATTTTTTTTAAACGTTAGACGTTTCATGTTTTCTAAAAAATATAATATTAACCTCATACAAAATTAAACTACAAAATTCAAGCCAATTTTTCATTACATAAAAATCAAATCAGTTTAATATAATATAAAAGACCTTTACTATTTTCACTTCTATTATGTAAAAATCGAGGCAATTCAATTATAATTGCGTTTATATCTGAACAATGGATACCTTGGAAGGCGCTATTGACTTTCCATCTTTTGTGTAGGCATGCCTTTGGAGAGATACAATGTGGAGCTATAAGCTGTATAAGCTATGATTATACGCTTAATACAATCAGTAACCTAACAATAAGCTAGAGGCCTGTCTTGGCGCAGGGGTACAAGCGGGACTGTAAACGCGACAGGTAGTGAGTTCGATCTCCACTTGAGAAAATGAAATATGTAATATATTATAACTAAACATTTAATATTTTCATTTCTTCGCTTTGGTAATAAGGCAAAGCGAGTTCCGAATCTTGAGTTCCGCTACTCAATATGTAATACCTCAAATTGATAGTAAAGTGGGGAACAGAATGGCGTATCTTAACCACTAGGGTTCCAAGGTTTTTTTGCCTACCCTGTCGTATGCAGGATACAGTGTGAAGCTGAAAAAAAAATAAGTTTTTATGTATATATATCTAAAGTTACGTACATAATATAATACACGAAGATAACATAGCACAGTCGACGACGTCTCTCTTTAAGCGTAATATTTAAGGGTTTCATACTCGTTTAGGATAAGTGATTATTTACACTTTCCAGTGAAATCAGTGGAGTGTATTAACATTAGATTGTTTCTGTCTACTATGCTTTATAGGAGAAAATATGAATGAGAAAGCGTTTCGCTCTTTGTAAGCCTTTCGTAATACTGGGCAAAAGGGACACGTTCGACTGTAAACGCGACAGATTGTGGGTTTTATTTAATATCTTCTTAAAACTAGGTTCCCAGGTTCCCTCTACCTAATTCGCTATGTGCCGGATACAGCGTAGAGCTAAAACAAACATAATGTATATATAACTTTTCACAAATTTCTCCAAGGCATCATTAGCTTACATTCATGTAAATGGACAAATAGGGGCCAAATTATCATATTTTGTTTCACAAGAAGATTGTAACAAGATACTTGACCCTTGAGAAAGTTATTAGAATTACAAACGACGTTTTACTTTGACTCAGTCTTGTCAGGTTAGCTAAGTACAAGTGATTCAAAATTATAATATTTACTAAAAAAATGTATGGCTTAGTACTCGGAGCGTTGAGATGTAGATATTTTTTTACTCTTTTAAACATAGTTAATGATAAAAACAGATATATTTACAATTAAGATAATCAAGACAAATCACGGCGTTAAGTTCCGCTATAGGAGAACCCGATGGAAAGTGGGGAGCGGAGTATCATAACACTAGCTTCTCAGGTAATCTGTCAAACGTGCTACGTGCGGGTACCTATACTAAGTATAAACCTAAAAACTACAATGAAGTTAGGCAAAATACAGCATTTTTTTATTATGTTATTCAAGTTGAGCCACGTGCAGGATACAGTGTGAAGCTGAGTGAGAGAGTGAGTGAGCTTACTGAGTTCCATATTTATTAGTCATTTAATGGCGTTTTTAATGACTATAAAGACTAGACTCACTAAAGGAAGGACTATTATAAAGGTGACATTCTTGAGAGCCCAGTACTTCTAAGCTTCCACAGCTGAAGTTCCATTTTAAATGTGTTTGATG
>DWMZ01006244.1:0-10429 GCA_018249855.1 Eueides tales michaeli | reverse complement strand
TATGAATATGTAACCACCTGCGACGTTAGCGCTCGCTACGTTCGTTATCTCCTAACTGAATGTTAAATAATCGGCCTAGATTTAGATCGTAGACTGACATTCACTTCTTGACTAACGACGTGATCGCCCCAACAATTGTTATATATCTTCTAACTTCACGCTGTATCCCGCACATAGTAGGGTAGAGGGAACCTGGGTACCTAGTATTGAGACACTTTGATCCAAATGAGGCACATCCGTTACAAACTTTCCGCCGAATTAAGGCATTGCTTGTTGAGTGGTAGAGTTCAACGGCGCTCTTTGCGTCATTGCCAGAGCAAAGACATCAAAATATACATAGCTTCTCGCTGTATGCCTAGCGGGGTAGCCAGAACGGAGTGCCAAATGCTACTGTCTCGAGATACCTCTTTCGCCTCGTCCACTGTCATCATCCTCTTTATACATGCTTTTCACGTGACCCTCCTTCAGTATCGTAGATACTTTGTTTTCGAAGGTCAATGAAGATATCGTTCTCTTTCTTTAACCACTATATAATTATAACAATTACAAAAATAATGTTGCAATTGTTTTAAATTTTAGAATTGTAGTGCAAAATTTGATTGTATTTACATAGTTATGTATATTGAATGTATGTATTTATGTATGTATGTATGTAAATATGTTTTATTCTTAGTACAGAAAATATCAAAAATTTGTTTAAATAACAAATTCAAAACATTTTCTTGATAAAAACAAAAAAACGATATTCATATTGGAATCACTAAAATCGTACGTTTTCGTTTATCTAAACGTGTTCCAATATGATATTTTATTTTATCTTAAGGCTATTGAAGGTTAGAGACCGCTCGGACCCTTTTCAAGAAAAACTTTTATAAATAGCATACATATATTGAGAAATACTCAGAATGAACCATTACTTGATATGGATGTTCAAGTTATTATTGATGTAATTATGCAAATAGTTGAAACCCACAAACCAGGATAGATCGACCGGAGTAGAGTCGATAATTTACAAAAATTATAGACACAAAGATATCGGTCGGTCTATCGCCTTTTTATTTTTTTTCTCCTGTCTTAGACTAAAATACTGATGATGACCTAATAAAGGCTAAACTTGGAATCATCACCATCATGATTATCATATCGACGTTGTACGTGCAAAGATATTTAGTATTTTATCAGACAGTATCTCAAATGAGTAAAACGTAGAAAACTTCTTACTAACTTGTCTCTGTCTACTAGGTCATATGATGAGAGAAATATCCGAGTAACGGGGATTTTCTCCATTATAATAGTGAAAATATTACAAGGATTCTAATATAAATTGACATATTTTAATGTGTCACAAAGTAAAGAATAAAATTATATACTGATAGTGGCATATCCTATTACGTAAAGGTTTAATTTTATAATTTTAATCGGACGAAGCCGCGTCTGTGTCGCTAGTTTAATTATAGAGGTTTAAGTATATCCATTGAGATCCAGTTTATTTATTCGCTTACACTTATTGCACGTTTATGAGAATTATGTATACTGCATTATTACTATTAAAATACACCTGTCTTATAAAAACATATTGGAACACTCCATTCTCTACGCATCGCCTAAATTTTGACCGTGTACCACCACGTGGCTGAGCTAAACGCAAATTGTCTTATTACCGTAGCAAGCAAAAAAAAAATTTGAGATGTCATACATTCCTTTCTCTAGAACAATTTAACAGCGCATATAAAAAAATCTGAAATAAAATGAAAGGTAATCATTTTAACAAAAAACAAACATTTTTACAAACATTCATGATAAAAAAGAACACAAATAAACAACACAAACGGGTCTATCGCTTAGTAGCGTACTGAGAGGGCTAAAATAAATAATATTTCACAATCTGATAAGAGGGCTTATATATAATTCGGACGTAACGTAAAAAAAGGTTGTTCCGTAACGTGGAGTTATTTTGCATGTAATATTTAAATGAGTCTCGTCGGCCCTTACCTGAATAAGCGAGAGGGACGCGATCAGCATTTGTAATTCCAAATGTAGCTGGAACCTTCATTCAGACGTACTCGTATGTATACATGCTTGAGATGGGAAATGAATGTGGTATACCAAGAAATTATGTTTTACATCGTCGTCGTAATAATACAGTACTATAGAGTGTGACTTTAAGCGCGATGGTTGTGGGATTTTTATCCGCTCGGTTATTTTTTTTTCTCTCTGGTAAGAACACAGAGAACGGTATTGAGTTCCGCCGCTCAGCATGTAAGGTGTTACGTGTCCTATTCTTTAATTGATTGATTGATGAATTATTGTCAGTTACAACTCGAACTAGAACTTATTTTGCATAAAATAATGAATAAAAAATGTATGCGTGTACTAGTGTACACACGTAAGAAGTGAAACTTCTTTACGGCATTATTTTTCGAAAAATTATCTACTATATGCCACTTCACAGAAATGGGTTAAAAAAAGCTACATTGGATAAAGTTAAAACAAAAGGCGTTTATTATCATAAACATACATACAAATAAATACCATAATCACACCCACATGTTGGTGTATTAGAAAATACACTCAAAAACTGAGGTTAACCTTAAATAACTTACAAAAAAATAAATACCACAACCACACCCAAGAAAAAGAGATATAATTACTTACGTTTGATAGAAATCCACTGGAATTAGAATTAAAATAAATCCTTTGATTTTGTTGATCACTTTAGTATGGATATATTATTTATCACGTCACAATTGAGTTTTATAAATAAAAATAAACATGGCGTGTAACAGAAAAATGTGACGCGTAACCGAAAAATGTAACGGTAATTTTTTTTTCAACGCCGATAAAGAAGTTTCACTTCAATAATAAAAATAAATGTGAAAAAAATATTTTTTTTGGCCTAACGTGGCGCAGTGACACAAGTGTGTGACTGTATCTGACAGGTTGTGGCTTCCATCCCTACTCGATGAAATGAAATATTTAATATCTTCAATTTTAATTCTTCTATATAAATTCTTCGCTTGAGTGTTTTAACACTAGGTTCCCTATCCTATGTGCCATGTGCGGGATACAGCGTGAAGCTGAGCAAAAATTAGATAATAAGGAATCGAACCCACACCATCGTGTTTACAATCATGCTCTTTGTCGTTATGTCATGACGGCATTATATTTATTTATTAAAGCTCCGATATTACTGAAATATTCTACATACGTAGGTATTAAGAATCGTCGAGGGCCGCTCTTCCACGCCGCCGCCCGTCATCCCACGCCTCACGGACCTGCCAGTCTAATTAGTGCATGTTCCTACTCGGTGCGATTATGTTGGAGTATATCACTAAGTTTATAAAAAATAACTACGCAATAAATGAGAGGGGAGCATCTTAACACCAGGTTCCCGGGTTCCCTCTTTCTACTTTCCGATGTGTGGTCCCTTCGTTCCTATTTCGCCTCGTCCATTGTCATCCATCTCTTCAAACATGTCCTCAGAGGTCCTCGTGTTCTTTACGTGATCGTTTTATCTGAGATGACTCAATCAATTTATTTATTAACGAAAAGAAAAAAATATCAAAGGGTTAAAAATAAGGGGTTTTATTTTACTTAATAATACGCTGTTAACTTTTTAACTTTGTCGCTTTATCCATTCATATAACGGCTTCGTAAAGATAATTTTATCGAAACACACCGCCATTCACCGACCACTGCACCAGATATCCACGCCGCAGGTTTCAAAGGCCATGACTACATACAAGGCAAATATTTTAAAGAACAGCAGTAACATACAAAAACGGAATGACACTACTTGTTCTTCTTGATATTTACCTTGAGAATGAGATAAAGCTACTATATCTGTTCATATATAATTATTTCGTTGTTAAGTGACAGAAAGATTTCCATTTGTTATGAAAGTATTTGATTTAGAAAGTTGAAAGTTATGTAGGTAGGTAAAGAAGTGTACGGGTGTAACGGAAGCATTTTAAGTTAGCGCAAACAAAGTCACGGGTACAAGTAGTATCACAAATACATAAAAGAAATGGACTAAAATAATAATAACACCTGCGTCAAAGCAATACTAAAGTCAACGCACGGCGGTGACAGCGGCGCGCCGCAGCGCTGCGGTCTGCTACCAACGCGCTACGCTGAGTGTTATTTAACTGATCACCTTATGTATTAGTGTTGTTAATTACCTGATTAATACTGCAGTTTATAATTGCTTGCAAGCTTTATTTAGCTTGCCGTGTCTGTATGGGTGTGAAGTCTTGTAAGCTCAATTTGATCTACTTCCTGATTTGTATCTGATTGAATTGAAATTTGAATTATGAGTTTTGTTTGAAGTCAAAAATATGAAGTACAAACCCACTTTATATGGGTATCAAATAAACGGGATTCATTTGTTAAATACAATACACCATGAAAAAAAACATTTAGAGAACATGATCAAAATGTTTGGAAACTAATTAAGAAAACTAAATTAGGAAATCTATTTGTCACGTTAAAGAGTCTGCTGATAAATTATATCGAGCACCTTAATATGGAGAGCTGGTAAAACATAATAAACATGCTATCGTGTTTCTTTTAGCTTCACCCTGGATCCCGCACATAGTAGGACAGACAGAGTTCCTGGAAATCCTAATCTCAAGACACGCTGTTCCTCGCTTTTCGCCGAGTACGCTTTGTCGTTTCGCACAAAACGCCTTTAAATAGCAGATGTTGAGATATAAAATTGAATAATAAAATTAACTATAGAAACTTGCTTAAAAATAAGATTTGATTTAAAATTAAAATAATAATTTATAAAATTACAAAAAATTGTAGCGCATATAAAAACAGAGAAAAGTGTAACAAATAAAGTGTACAAATAAATGTCATGCGCGATACAAGTAGTAATGCTTTAAAATATTCAGAAAGAATCTTGAGTACTTGTTACGTTTCTTTCGTAATGAATTCTAAATTCTATTTATTTTCGCACAAATTAGGACCAAACAGTTACAGTAATTGTGCATACCAACATTACACACTCTGTCCATCCTAGGTGCTTGAATATTCACAAGCCGTTCCTTTAGCATTTAATGTTTGCTGTAAAATCCGTTTATAAAAAATGTACAAATACTATTTTAAACATTCTAGTCGCGCGAAATTGTTGTAAACAACCGTTTTAATGAAATGGCTTATTTTTTCTTTTATTTTATTTTTAGTAGAAAACTAAGTTAAGTAGATTAATTATCTAATACAATAGTATAAATACATTTGTTGTTGCTACAACGGCCTCAAATTTTATTACAGTAAAAACCACTTGTGTTAGGGTCGGTGCTGGGCTCGATTCCTATTCCGTGGAATATTTTTATCATTTATTGTCAGTGTAATTCAATGCTTAATACTTACAAACAGTATACTACGCTCTATGTTAGTCAATAACTTTCTACTGCATTATATCGGCACTAATTATACTTCAACGCATCCAAAGATCTATTATCCCTTTTTTTATACTCCACATAGACTCTGTATAAACACTGCAATGTGTTAACTATTTTTACTAATTTTCAAGTGTCAATTCACTCTTAGTAAATAAAAATACTTATTTCGAAAAGGTGTATAAAATAGATGTATGCGGGATTTGAACCCGCGCCTCCGAAAAAGATGCTAAGCAACATAAACAAGTTGTTAAAGTCCTATAGTAATTACGAGTGTGAGTGATCTGTACAACATGTGTGCACCCAGTGTGGTACAAGCTTTATGAGATGAGAATAAAGATTTATTATTTTATTCACACTAGTAACAACACACACTGCGCTAAGCTTCGACTCGCTCAGCGCGCAATATTTTAAAAATTGGGTGGAGCGTGATGAGGAGAGTGTCTTGTTACAGGGTGATGTAAAAAAGAATATTAATAAGCCTCAGAACTATGTGTATAAGTATTTGATCGTAAAATAACATAGAAAATATTTATATACTTAGTTTATTATAGTTTTATTACTTGTAACTTAATATATGTCACGCAGGAGACGGCAGTAAGACGTAAACACCAGCGGGAAGAGTTATAGTGTTGTTTTCAGTGAACTTCCCGGAGTGGCCTTCACGTGTTAGTTATGTTCTCTGTTTACAACACTATTTGTTTCATATTATTTGAAGTGTTTGTTACTAGTTTTTTTTTGTATACGTTGTGACGCTTCAAAGGTGTGCATAATAAAAGTATTCTTTAATTAAGAAGGGTACATATCTAAACCTTATTGAGTTTGTAAACGGGATAATTGTGGGGTACGATTCCCAGTAAAGAAAATTATTGATTTTATTTAATTATGACGAAGTGCGGTGTTAGGTTTCGAATGCTAACACGTAATGTAGGGCCATCATGGTACAGGCGCTGCTCTAGTGTGTGACGTAACTGGCGGTTATGAGTTAACTCCCTTTCTGATGAAAGATATAAATAACATTTTCGTTCCTACGGTTTTATAACAATACATAACGTGACATGAAGTTCCACCATTCAATTGTGTAGTGAAACGTTTCAAGAATTTGGGTGAAAGTAGGGAACGATAGTGTCTTCATACAAGCGACGTTAGGTTCTAAATGCCTGCTATTTTTTTTTATGGAAAAGACACGGCAAACGAAAGTACGGGTCTATAAGGTGTATGGGCACTGGGGCCCGGCATCACAAAATTCAAAACGCAGTGGCCAAAGCCACTACTTAACGCCGGCCTTAAATGCCGGGGGTGGTAATAATCCGGTCGAGTCTGCCTATGCGTGTTGCCATTGCCGACAACTTTGTGACTCTCCCACACGTACTTTAGTCGGCTCTTACGACACCATCAGTACCAGGGTGATCGTATTCTAAGCCGGAATCACACGGCTGCTATGTGCATGGTAAAATGAGAATCAAACATTTTTGTAGCTTCGGCTGCAGCGTGAAGCTACACAAAGGTTTGATTCTCATTTTACCATTCAGTTACTTAATACTTTACTTTGATGTTCCGTACCTCTCTATCTACGAGTATAAGCAAGCTCTCGAGCTGTACCTCGTCGAGAGCCGCCGGGAGTTTTATTAAAAAATTGTTTATTTTAAAAAAATTAAAAATGTTTTACAAAGTGTACAATTAATATACTTACAAGTATGTATACTTTAGTTTAGTTCTAGCGACGTTACCGTTGTCCTAGTTTAATCCAAATCACTTTGCAAATATCACGTTATTATGCGTAGATTTTCTGTAATAATCATATATAAACTTCTGACAGTGATATGTTATAAGATAATAAAATGATAATATATAATTATATATTCCGATATTCTATTAAATGATTTACTTGTGTGAAGTACGAAAATCTTAGAAAGACATTAAATAATCGAGCTAAGGGTTATTTAAATCCTCTAACTTTTTTTAGGTCATTTAAAGCATTCTTTTTTTTTAATTCACGCTTTATCCTGCACATAGTTAGCTATGCAGAAATACCCTTGGAATCTGTTAAGATAATCCGTTCAACACTTTCGTATTTGTGTGCCTTAAATATAAAAACTTCTATAATTATATTCAAAATTTCAAAGTATATGTAAACTATACTAAGCTAATTTTCAGTTAACAAAGTAGCAATTTTACATAAAGTAAAAAAATGGTAAAAATGATTATAATATTTAATATCTGTAACTGGAACCGTCGCTCCGTGAACTCTTTGTGTTCATTTAATATTCCATATAGACTACAGACAGATACTCCAATGTTATAATTACCTGAGAGACGATAGACACTCGACGTGCCGCCGTTAATTAGTGCTGACGTCTCACAAAAGATATTAATTTCATTATATATTTAAAGTTATATCATTTCACTTACAAATTGTAACTTTCTTATTTAACTTTACGCTTTATCTCGCTCACCGTCCCGCTATGTTCGGGGAAAAAGGAACTTAGGAACCTAGTGTTAAGATAGTCCGTTTACAGTAAGACCAACCATTCTTCAGTTTACGCCGAAAGTAAGGCATTATGTTAATTGGTCGATTTCAACGCTGCGCTTTGTCTATTTACCAGACCGAGGAAAGGAAAATATCAATCATTTCATTTTTTCGAGTGGAAGTCGAAAAAACGACCTATCGCGTTCACAGTCGCACTTCTGTGTTCTTGCACTTTGACAGTTCTCAAACTGCTTTTAATTAAAGCTCAAGCTAAAATAATAGTTGAAAAAAGTAAACAACGCGCTTTTGAGAAAAACATAACTAAAAATCAATTTAAAGCATTTTTTTTATTTTAATTAAGTATAGATACAAAAGATGTGCTGAATGTTACAAAAGCTCACATAAAACGTACATCCTACTTTTGTTTTTATAGTTTTTCAATTTCTTTAGCTGTACACTGTATACTAAAGGAATTTTGTATTCGACTCTCCATTTTCCGCTTAGTTGTAAAACTTTGCGTATTAAGAAGCGAAATTAAAAGTCAGAAGTGATGCCACTGCACCGGAACGTAATATAATGTAAAACTGTGCTATGTCTTAAAGCATGGAGTGATTTAGCATTATAAAAATAATAATATTTAAAAAGTAATTTTCAAGTACAATTTTTGATTATTAACTAACTAATAATTATTAGTTAGTTAATAATTAAAAGTAGGTGATAACAGTATGTCCATATGCTGTAAAGAGACATTGTATAGTGGAATAAACCGCCGCTGTTAACGGAGCGAGAAAATTTTAATAATTAATTTTCCTATGTCAGAATGTTAAACCTACAACCGTCGTATTGACAGTAAGACGTTTCGAAGTTGATATATCATATACACATATATACATAAAAATCCGTTTGAGACAAAGCACTTGAATAAAAAAAGTAAACTTTTCTGGAACACATACATACGAGTACATATGAAATAAGTTAAACGAGTCCTTGTTCTCGGTACAACAGTTTGAAAGCACTTTACAGTAAGAGCAAAAGCCTAGCGGGTTTTTATTTTAGTCTTATAAGGAACTAAATCATTAATGATAGAATAAACAATTCAGTGTATTTTGTTTACTAGCCCCCGACGCAAAGAGACAAGTTAAATTAAAAACATCCCCCGATGTTTAAGTTTACCTTGTCTGTTAGTCTGTCCGTGACACCGTAGCTACTAGCTTCTCTACTTCCCATAAGGAACGGAGAGATAGGTTCCCACTAGGTTCCCTGTGCCTACCCTGCTTTATAGAGGATACAGCGAGAAACTTTTATTATTGTAGGTATTAGACGTAATTGTGTTCGATAACAGCGTGAAGTAGACGTAATTACCAGATACGTTAGCAATCTGGACACGCGCGGCGTTCAAACTAGGATTCCACTTTGGTTGATCTTATTGAGGGACTCCAACAAACTTTGCGCTGTGAACTGAATATCGATGAAAATATATTACGTTACTGAGAAAATATTATAAATTTTTCTCTTAGCGTATAAAGAAAGAGTTATTTTTTGTATTGATAACGATTAAGCATAACAGCTCAACGAAGAATTAAATGCTTAAATAATATTATTTACATTTATCATTTTAGCAAATAATAAGTTTGAAGTCACAAGCTACTAGTGATAACTTCATTTCATAAAAAAAATCAAGTTCGAATTCAGATTTGTTGACTGATAGTTCTGTGGCAATTACATTATTTGACATTCCGTACTTATTACATATCAACAGGTCAACCAGGAGTAAAACTTGTAAACGTTGACAAACTTATGTTTGCGAATGTATACACTCATTTTGCGTAAAATTAACTTAAAATTTAATTACTCGACTACGGCGAAGACCGAAAGTAGGGTTATGTTTCAAGTGATTCCTTAGTTCCTTTAAAAACCAGCGAACCGATATTGACAAATGATATATACGTCGTTGAATTAGTCACGATGACACGAATGTCACCGGACATTATTTTGGTTAAAACTTTGTATGGTTTATAGTTTTGCTTATTTTCTGAATGATTTATATGTTTCATGTAAACTTAAACTTTTATATTTTTCCGTTTAACTGTCATATTAGTTTCCACCTTTTGTACTGTAATAATTAATACTTTTACCAAATTCCATAATTCTTGCTTCAAGCAGAGCCAAAAATGATGCATTTTAACCTTAATACTTCTTTATTTTGAATTCTAAAGGGGTGTAGATCTGGTATAAATATTAGCCTGATTGCTCCACGCGATCTTGTGGAAAATTGACTTGTCAGACGTACAATTAGATGAAGATATAGACAGACAGACAACCAATTATTTGTATGTCTGTATCACCTGTCTGTAAAGATAGAGATATACAAATACTTGCAGATACATCCAGAGCAGTACGAAATCAAATTAAAAAATCGTTGGCGGTAGCTTGATATAATACTTATGTCAAATTTTTTTTTTTTTTTTTTTATGGAAAAGACAAGGCAAACGAGCGTACGGGTCACCTGATGGTAAGTGATCACCGTCGCCCACGGCCCCGTGTAACACCAGGG